>APFE031592738.1:0-11738 GCA_000404065.3 Pinus taeda | reverse complement strand
TCCTTCTTCTCCCACGTGAAAGATGTTGCTCCTTGAATACCCAATCAAGAAAGGAGAGAGAGAGAAGAATGTAAGATTAGATGAGATGAATGAATAATGCCTCATCCTGTATTGCATTTATATGAAACATTGAGCATGCGTGCCACACATTTAGCTTCTAGATGACCTTGAAAATTCATCAAGTAAATACAAATAAATTTATATCTCCATAAATACTTGTCAGAATCTGATGATCGTTAGATTAATCCTACACCTCTCAATGAGAGGAATCCAAGAAAAATATCAGTTTCCATAAATAAGATGACCCACATGGAGTTTCACCCTAGTTGACAATTTTAACACTATGATGTCTTCTATGTCGAAATGGCGAGAGATCTGGCACACCTCCAGACAATGGGGGGAGGTTTTGGAAGCACCTAGAGCGACAAGGTACAGTTGGGTTCCCTATGGTGTCAAATGAGTGTGTGTTACTTTTATGGTGAGGGGGAATATGTATCAAAGAAAGTAAATCACATACATAAAGCAAAGTGAAAAATAAATGGTAACTTTCCCTTTAAGTTATGCTATGTGATCAATTAAACAAGAAAAAGGTCTTTGTTTGTTTTGTGTATGATAAAAATCCTAATAAAAGTTATTTGTCCTTTCCACTCTCAAAGTAAATAGGCCTTGCAATGATATCTTTTTTGATGGGTACTGGAGATACGTCTTGAAAGAGATGGTGACACTTCCAACAATGAAAGAATCAATGAAGGTAATCAAGAGGATTTAGTGCTTGCCACACCTCCACCTAGAAGGACAACTTAAACATTTGGCCATTATGATACCTTAGTCCCACGGGGATAGTCGCGTTTTGAGCTTCTTGGGGGTCGGTCATCAGTATCGAGCACTATACACATTAGGTAGCCCCATATAGAACCACACACACTAAGAAATAAGCCTAACCCCCTCTGAATCGAGTTTTTGATGTGCCCATGTATTCTTTTCCATGGAATCATGAAGGATTTTAAGCACCCTAAAAGAAAACTTTTATGTTTCAAAATGTAACATGACGATGGTGGTGTTGTACTGTTCAACAAACACCACTTTAATATATTATAAATTTCCTAAGAAATTTATTATATTAAAATAGGGACCCTTCAATTTTAGAAAAGTCTTCGATTATCCAAAAAACCAAATTAAATAGCCCCTGAGACACAAACTATACTTAGGCTTAAGTATTAAACAATATGGGTCATTTAATGGAAAAATGAAATAAAATGGAGTTTTTATCCTTGAAGGTTGAAATCTTTATAAAACTCTAAATACCCTGCATCGCACATAAGAAATAAATAGAAGGCAAGACTGGACCCAATTGGGTTATTAATTGTTTTCAAAAAGAACCATACGTCCATCGCAATCGCATGATCTTCTATAAGTCCATGCCTCCTACCTTAACCGATTGCAATATGCGATATCACTCCAAACCCAACCATAGATTTAAATCCGCCAAGTTAAAATATCACATATGGGACATCGCAAAGACCCAAAAAACTTAAGCTCGACCCTGCATCGAACTGCTGATTGAGATATGCGATAAGGCATGGACTCGATAAGAAAATACATGCAAATACATATTAATCGCACATCCGTGTGCTATTTTGAATAACAAACTTAAGTCCATATTCTGCTCCCTTTGTTGATTGTGATATGTGATAAGGCCCGGACCCGCCGGGATTATACACTGCAATTTATATTAATACCACGTTTAGGGCCTATACCACAATCGTAAAATTCTAAAAATTCATGCCTCATCCCAACGCCAATTGCGATATGACATCAGCAGTGACTTAAGATCCACATCATTGCCATGTCACCTTCCACGTCACTTGTCAGTTGTCACGTCATTTTCCATGTCACCATTCCACGTCATAGTGAGGTCACTATGAGGACATCCCTAATGTCACCGTGGGACTCCGAAATCGCAAGTTTCATAGGGACACAACTTATAATAAATCCTTCACCCCTACTGATTTTAAATATGTGATATAACCAGACTCGATGGGATTATAAAATCTACTCCATAAAATCCCCGCGTCCAGAACTATGGCTGTTTCTAAAGACCCCTACCTATTATGATAGTGATTAGACTGGACCTGATAGAATTATATGATGCAATTCATTTAAATCCCTACATCCACGACTATCACGAATAACAAAAGAACAATGTTTCTTTGACTCCTGCCCATTGCGATTGCGATTTTATTTGAGAAGGCCCCCTTTTGGATTTGATATGAAATACTCCTAGTATAAACCAGTTATGATTGTTTTGAGGTTTTGTTCGAATTATTGATTTAACAATCAATATCATTTTGTGAAATACTTCCTAAATGTTATCGGTTGATTATTTTAATTAAGAGGTCTCTGAATAGAATATGTTTTGGTATTCATAATGTCACTTAATTGAGCTATTTCGTTAGCTTGATATTCATTATAATCCAAACATATTTAAATCCCAAATCATTTAAATATCTCTCTCGATTGGGTTGGATCTGTATCTACCTAATTGAGATAGGATTAGGATTTAGTTCATTTTTCTTGCATTTAGAATTAGTTTGCATTTAGATTAATTCTACATTTCTAGAAGTCCTCTTTTGAGGTAAAACTTTAAATTGGTTTGGTTGTTCCACAAAAACAAATTAAGGATCATTTTTCTTTCCTGATTAACTCGGAGAATTGATATGATGGCCCTAGCTATTAGCAATTAGAGATATATTTAAATCTTATAGCGGTTGGGAGAAGGTAACTAGACCTAATTGAACCAGTTGGAGCCACTATCTCAAACGGAAAAGGAATTGTTTTAAGGTCCAGATTGGGTGGTTATCCCCAATGTTGTGGCAACGATTTTTGAAGCCTCAACATTTTTGGCACTAGAAGGGGGGCCTTGAATTAGTTATTTGTTTAAATTTTGTTATATCATGTTTTAATTAATCATGGCTCCCATATACATTCCTACACTTGGTCATACATTCAGTTCACCTAAGCCTACACGAGGCATTGCCAAGAAGTAGATCGAGTCCTTGTCACAGTTAAATTTTGATGGTGAGAGTAATATTTTTTCATTTAATCATATTGCTCATTTTGTTAATAGATGTAAATATTTTAATATAATCATTGATAATGAGACTTGCAGGCTTTTCACTCTCACATTCAAAGAACGGATTCACAAATGGTTCCTGGTGCTTCCAGAGAAGTTGATTTATTCATGGAAACATTTTTTCTAGGTATTTCTCAAAGAACATCAAAATTACAGTTATTAATAATAGTTGTGTTTAGAATTAGATAATTTGTGCATGTGTTATAGCTAAATCTAGCACCTTGTGGCACAAGTATTGCAGGGGAGATAGAAAGCCTCTAGGTTGATCGTAGACTAGTGCCTAGGACATCTTAAGTAGAGGAGTGCATGGAAGATTTTCTTTGAGGGGTTATTAGGACTCCAATTGTCACATAAAAAGGTAATAGGAGAGGCTTGGTTCAATAAGCCTTCACTAGGGTATGTTCAAGCCAACTCATGGATCCAAATGCTGGGGGTATATTGGGGTAATGTCCAAGAGAAATGGCTTCTTCCTCTAGTGGCCAACACACAGAAATGAGACAACTTAAAAATGAAGTCGTAGCAACGATGGAGAGGAGGAAAGGGAGTAGGGAAAAATATGCATAGGGTTGTAAAAAATAGAATCCTAAGCAGCAATGTTCCAACAAAAAGTGGAATTCAATGGATAGGGTTGTAAACAACACAAAATCCTAAACCATGGTTTTCCGGTGAAATAATAGAAATAGAGGAGTGCAAAATAAGGTTTCAGATCAAACATGACATGGGTATCATTCTCTGCCAAAAGCTAACGTAGATCTAGACTAACATTGGTCCTACAGGATAATCAAATACACAAGTAAATCTGTAATTTTACAGGTACTGCAATGCTAATGAATAACACATATAGGTTTGTGATAAGAACAGGAATTGTCTTCTATGAGCAGCTAAGATAAATCAATAAATTGAATAGGAACCAACTACATTCATTATACTATTTCAAAGGAAGAAAAACATGGATGAAATGAGATTATCGAGAGGAACATGATACACACTAATCATGCTTGGAATCAACAAGGAAACACCATTTATCTCAAAGGATCAAAATAACCAGTCCGTACATTCAACATGATATCAATGAAACCCTCATGAAAAAACATATTAGAACCAAATGGCATCACAGCACTCAGACCCTGCGGGTGAGAAATTCTAGAACCTTTCTTAGGAATTTCATACCCCTATTTATAAGAAGAGGGGGAGAGCGTGAGTTACAATCAAAAATATATCTGAGACAGAGCTCCAGTTGTCTACTAGACTAGTTGTCTTGACCCTTGTAAGGCTCTGCTACCTAAATATTACAATCGGGATCGAATCCCTTCTTGGAAATAGAAAACTATAGAAAGTAAAAAAGAAACATGAGGAATAATGGTGGAAGGAGACCTTTGTTGTCCCCGTGAAAATTTCAGATTAGGCCCTATCTTTGTCATAATCTGCTTCCCATGCTGCTTGGCATATTTACTATCTATTCTCCTTTAAATGCTTTCGGTTCCAACTCTGGAGGAGTGTTGCATAATAGTTTTCTCATGAATGCGCCCACACCTGGTTTGAATGCACCATCCCCCATGATTTACTGTCAAATTTGCTGTCGGGACTGACTCTATCATTGCAGCCTTAAACGTCCTATTGAATGCAATTGGTGCCCTGATCAGCCTGGATTTGTGTATTACAATGTAAAAAAGAAGACACTCGGGTGCAGGCTTTTAACACTGCACTAATACGAAAACAGGTGAGTTTCGACTGCCCTTTAGCCCCCATTCTTTTAGTGCCTTTCTATTTATTCATATCACTTGACCATGGGTTGTGACTGAGTGCTTAGCCCTTGGGGTTATAAGGTGCTCAACTGTTGTCTGGGGGGCCTTTTCCTTTGTAACTTGAATCGCCTTTGATTACCCCTTACACTGCACCGACCGATATCCCAAACGCAAAACCCTTATACAATACACCTCAATAAACTATCGCATTTGAGGGGCCTTTTCCTTAATGCAATCACAATTAGGGAAGATATTGACAAGGAACTATATTTTTACTTTGTGTGATCGCCGATCCCCAGGGTGATGTCATCACTGCAAAATGTCACCCTATGAGTGGTGACACATGTCACTTGGAAAAGGCCCCATAAGATCCCTGAAAACGCTGAAAATGAGTGACACGTGTCACCCATACTGCTATGTCACTACCATACTTCCACATCATTGTTGATGTTAGCTACCATGTTAGCTCTGAGGACCAATCATATGTCACCATGTGGCCCCCAGGAAGAGAGAGAAAATGGCGAGCCCAACCTAGTTTTTGCATGGGTTTCCCTTGTAAAATAATCTCGGCCTTCCCTGACGATTTTACATAATATTGTAAAATCGCACCCCGCAAGGTTTTGGAGTGGTAGCCCCTCTGTTTCGTTGATTTTTGATAATATGAGATTGTGGTATTTCCCGTTCCCGATATGCGGTACCGTTGTACCGCCACATCGAGGAGAGAGAAGGGGGTGGTCCGACCTTTGTTTTTTCATGCTTTTCCTTTGTAAAGGATTTTTTGGACTCCTCGATGATGTATAGCTATATCGCAAAGTAGCGATAATGAAAGATTTTTTGAGTGTGCGAGACTACGATGTTGCGGGAGTGTGATATCGTAGGACTATGCTGTTGCAGGATTGCAAGATCGCGGGATTGCGGGATCGTGGGACTGTGGGATCATGAGACTACAGGACTGCGGTATTGTAGGACTACAAAATTGTGGGACCTGTGAGACTGCAGGACTCCGAGATCACGGTGTTGTGGGACTGCGGTACTGCAGGACCTGCGGGATGCAGGATTGCGATATTGTGGGATTGTGGGACTACGATATCGCAAGAATGCAAGATGCAGGATTGTGATATCGCAGGACTTTTGGGACTGCGATATCGTGGGAATGTAGGATGCGATATGAACGATATGCAGGATTGCAGGAATGTAGGATCTTTTGTACCCAAGGCCCTCTAATGTGCTCCTCCCTTTCATTTCAAGACAACAAAACCCCCATCCTCAAACTGCTCTAACTTTTGATCTAGAAGTCCATTTTTGGACCTCTATATATTGTTATAAATCTTATCACGAGCACTATGCATTATAGAGGGTGTGATTCGACCTTGATAGCTTCAGTGGCTTGGGAAATAGCTTCAAAATTCACTTCTTTTATGAACTCCTGGACAACTAATCATTTGCAAAGTAGTGAGTGACAACATTGGCTCCAATTGGGGACAGTCCCTTGCTGGCAAGGTGCTGAGAACCTGCAGACCAATATCTTTGCTTCCATTAGACACGAAGTTAGAAATATATGAACTTACATAGAATTTCCATGAACCTTTGTTTGCAAGGAGTCACTTCCTCCTCAAACTGAAATGCATAAATAAAAATTCTAACAACTAGAAATTAATTGCTCAGCTAGTGATGTTATTTATATAAAATCCTACTTGTGCACAGGCCTCAATTCACCTAAGTTATTTCAACCCTCCAATGGATCTAGGCTAGCATTAGAGTACTGGACCTTATTCCTTCATGCTACTGAAATTTAAAAATTAAACCCAGCATGGACCATGAAAAATCTTCAAACAAGGAACCTGATACATGCTGTTGAAACAACCTCTGTTGTTGGCTTAAAAATATGCTCATGTACTCAGCCACAAGGCCATGGAATTCATAAGGAAAATTCGCAGTTGCATCCTTTTCATGAATAGTATGCTGACCAATATCCTCTTGGCAAGGGTAGCCACAAACACTACTGACCTACACAACTTTAGACTCTTTGAGAAAAGCTTGTCGCTGATCATTTTTTACCCATTTGTCAAAGAGCCAACCTTCTTGGAAATTTGCAGTAGAATATTCAGTTTCTGAGCTACAAAATTTAGAGACAGGAGGGCCTACTGAGACTTCCCAACAGGGACCTTTCTGCAATAAGTAATCATAGACACTGCTTGGTCCTTTGACTTTAGACTCTTCTTGAAATTTTTTCTTTTGGGAGACTTCTCCCCACTTGCTGGTAAACAACCTCTTTTTGACCCCAACGACCATCTCTTCCTCCTTTGAATAATATGAATCATGCTTTGGAAGAGGATATTAGTCTTGTTCTCCAGGCAAAAGATGAGCATTGAAAACTGGAGGCTCTTCACTAACTTCCTGATGGGATTCCTCTTCTTGCACAACTTTCACTGACTAGAAGTGTTGTGGCTCTACATCACTTGACTCTTCACCAGAGTCATATTCATCATAAGAAGGAGAAGCATCACATTCGGTTGAATTAGACCCCTGAGGGTTTGTTTGTTGCTCGACAACATTCCCTTCTTCTCTTTCTTGCTCATTGGGTGATGCTTCTTGATGCGAGAGGGTGTCTTCTTAGAGTGGATCTCCAAAAACATCTTCAGCAGAGTCATCAACCTCAGAAATGTCTTCATCATTAAAATATGCACATAAATCTTCAAATAGAGCATTCAGTGAATATAATCCTTTGTAATAGTGATTGAACGTTGTATGAAAAAATATTAGGGAAGATATGCTTCCACGAGGTATTATTTTGTACCAAACTCTAACATCCTCATCTAAAGACAATCTGAATAACTTCATTTGTACATATTCAAGAAGAATACCTTGTTGCTCCATGCATTCATGAAAGTATTAGAGGTGTTGGTCAGGTCTTCTCTATGTGTTCCCACTAAATCTAGGAAAATAGGTATTCCACTCATGAAACGCATGGACATGATTGGGATAGCCAACAATAGAAGAGAAATATAGTGGGGTAAATTGGTTGGCCAGAAATGCAGGAAGGTCCATCTTGAAAACCTCCCTATATAAGTGGTTTTAATTTCAAAAGTAGGGGAAGTTTTTAGCTATTGTAGCATCAGATTCAGTATGGGGCTTCTTGAAAGCCAGGATGAACAAACATAGATATGAATAGTGGAGTTTCCAATATGCTTACCATAAAATTGACAGTGGAGTCACCAAGGTGAGATATCTTCAATTCACACTTCCACAGAGGAAATGTAAAATTTTGTCGTATCCGAGGAAATGTATTTTAATATGTTCCCCGGCAACAGTGCCATAAAGATGTTGTAGCTAAATCTATAAAGCCTCTTAGAGATAGCCTCTGGGTTGATTTTAGACTATCACCTATGACATCTTAAGTAGAGGAGTGCATGGAAGATTTTCTGTGAGTGGTTATCAGTACTCCAATTATCACGTAAAAAGGTAATATGAGGGGCAGGGAAAATTTTAGGGGCTAATATTCGCCCATGGGTTAATTTTCTATAATTTTTCCAAAAAAAGGATTCACCCAAATTTTATAGAATGAAATTATTTTACCCTAAAAATCACCAAAAATTATATATAGACTACATAAAAATATTATAAATTTGAATATTTTACAAAATATCTCCAAACATTTTATAGATTTCATATTATGGACTAGTGGGATTTGCCAAGGTTTCTAAACTTTAAGATAAATTTCCATCCTTAAAATTCTCCCTGATGAGGGGCTTGGTTCAATAAGCCTTCACTGAGGTAGATTCAAGCCAACTCATGGATCCAAATGCTGGGGGGTATATTGGGGTAAACTCCAAGAGAAATGGCTTCTTCCTCTAGTGGCTGACACACGAAAATGAGATACCTTAAAACTGAAGTCATAATAATGATGGAGAGGAGGAAATGAAGGAGGGAAAAAGATGCACAGGGCTATAACAAACAGAATCCTAAGCAGCAATGTTCAAGTAGAAAGTGGAATTCGTTGGATAGGGATGTAAACAACATAGAATCCTAAACCATGGTTTTTCGGTGAAATGAAGAAATAGAGGAGTTCAAAAGAAAGTTTCATATCAAACATGACATGGGTATCATTCTCTACCAAAAGCTAACATAGATCTGGACTAACACAGGTCCTATAGGTTAATCAAATGCATAGTTAAATCTGTGATTTTACAGGTACTGCAATGCTAGTGAATATCACATTTAGGTATGTGATAAGCACATATACTATCTTCTATGGGCAATTAAGATAAATCCATTGATTGAATAGGAACCAACTGCATTCATTATACCATTTCAAAGGAAGGAAAACACAGATGAAATGAGATTACTGAGAAGAACATGTTGCACATTAATCATGATTGGAATCAACAGGGAAACACCATTTATCTCAAAGGGTCCAAATAACCAGTCGATACATTCAACACGAAATTAGTGAAGCCCCCATGAATAAACATATTAGAACCAAATGGCATCATAAAACACAGACCCTACGGGTGAGAAATTTCAGAACATTTCTTATGAATTTCATCCCCCTATTTATAAGAAGAGGGGGAGAGCTTGATTTACAATAAAAATATCCCAGAGTCAGAGCTTCAGCTGTCTGCTAAACTATCTGGCTCGGCTCTTGTAAGGATATGCTACCTAAAGATTACAATTGGGATCGAATCCCTTCCTGGAAATAGAAACTACAGAAAGTCAAAAAGAAATAGGAGGAAGAATGGAGGAAGGAGTCCTTTTCTATCCATGTGAAAACTTCAGATTAGGCCTTGTCTCTATCATAGTGTTCTTCCCATGCTGCTTGGCATATTTATTGTTTATTCTCCTTTACTTCTTTCCACGCTGACTCTAGAGGCATGTTGCATAATAGTTTTCTCATGAATGGGCCTACACTTGGTTTGAATGCACCATCCCCCATGATTTACTGTCAAAGATATTGTTGGCTCTAACTTTGTCATTTTAGCCTTAAACGTCCTGCTGAATGCAATCAATGCCCTGATCACCCTGGGGTTGCGTCTTATAGTGTAAAAGAGAAGACTCTTAGGCGCGAGCTTTTAACACTGCACTAATACGAAAACAGGTGAGTTTGGACTGCCATTTAGTCCCCGTGATTTCAAACCCTTTCTATTTATTCATATCACCTAACTGTGGGATGTGACCAAGTTCTTATCCCTTTGGGCGCTAAGGATCTCAACTGTGTAGAAATTTGAATAATATAACACTTATTCATAGATATTATCCTAATTATACACTATTTTTGGAATGCATGAATAATACATAACCTCCTCTACCATTAATCATCAATTTTCGGAATTAAAAAAAAAAAATTGCATGCGCACATTGAAACATCAATCACACATATCAACACAATATGTAATGCGGAAAGCATACAACTGAAAACCCCCAACTATCTGTATATTATAATGATAGAGAACATGTAAAAATACATAGTACAATACTCCTCACAAGTACTTAGTACTATCTCCACATGCTACACACAAACTAGCTCAGATCTGAACAAGTCACGGGTTCAAATCTGCTCCACTGTTTGCCTGCCTCTACTGCGCAATCCAAGTTGAGAATAGATTAGATCCAAGTTCTAATTCCTTGGTTTTTACTATGCAATCCTCATTGGCAATCTCAATCAATGATTGTGCAAATCTCATGCACAGCTATAGTCACAAGTGATAATAGTCTCACCCTTTCACCCACCTCTAACACTTGTCTCCACTGAACTGTCTATGCACTGAGTTAACTGATGTATTCTTTAGTTGATTTATGAGTTAATAATTAGTGAAATTAATTAATAATTAATTCACACCACCTCATCACTAGTGTATTTGTCAGTTTACTAAATACAACTAGTTCACTAAGTCAAACTGAACACAACTCCATCACCTCCTCCAATCACTCCACAAACTCAATCACTTGAGTTCTAACTGAAGTCCATCATGCAATAGCTCAACTAACCCATAGGAAAAGCGTATTTCCTTCTGGCAGTTGCATGTGCCACATCCATAGCTCGAACTGAAGTCCTGCAAGAGGATAAGATAATGTTTATAGTCCAAATATTATTAAGAGCTAATAATATTCGACTGTTCTATTTTTTTGACTGGCAGTCTAAAAATAGACTCCGCCCATATGTCTAAAAATAGAGTTCCATCTATTTTCACCAACATGACGAATCATCCATAAATAGAATCCTGCAACTCATAGAACATGATCGAAATGTCTAAAAATAGACATAGTCTAAAAATAGACTTTGCGCCAAAAATAGCCTACGGGCCCACTTAGTGAAGGCGACTTATTTTCACTAAGCTCCATCATCTTGTTGCATTTTCAACACTCCCTCTCAACAAGATATGGATTATCTACAACCCCTATCTTGCGTCTGTGGTATTCGAATTTGCTCCTGGTGAGTGCCTTCGTCAAGATATCAGCATCCTGATCCTCCATGGGAATGTAAGAAAGTAACATGATTCTTCACTGCACACAATCTCTGGTATGATGGTACCTGATGTCGATGTGCTTGGATCTATCATGAAATACTGGATTAGTCGAGAGTCAATGCAACTCTAGTTATCACAATAAATCACAGTAGGCTCCAAGTGTGACCCAAACAACCCAACCAGGATCTTCCTCATCCATATAGCCTCACATGCAGCCAAACTTGCTGCCATATAATCGACCTCTACTGAACTGAGTGCCACAGATCTCTGCTTCCTAATGTACCAAGAAATTGTTTTCGACCCGATACTGAAGATCCCTCCAGATGTGCTCTTTCTGTCCGTTGGGCTCCCTGCCCAATCTGCATCCGTGAAGCCACATAGCTTCATCTCATCCTC
>APFE031592737.1:106552-136049 GCA_000404065.3 Pinus taeda | reverse complement strand
AGCATAAGAGTGAAATGAATGAGCAGCTGGTTGGGCATAATATGGATCTGTGAAGGAACAAGGAGGAGGTGTGAACCAAGAAGGATGAGCAGGGGGACCCCAAGAAGGCATGAAAGTGGCTCGATAGGGGTCGTAATAGGTATGGATGTCCCTTTCATTCCTTGCTGGTAGGGTATGGTCCATGTGGCCTCCTTTGGTTCATATAATAGAGTGATTCAATGGCTCCTTTGGCTCTCTGATATGTAGCGTTAAGTCCAGGCAAAGAACGGCACTAATTCGTAGGATGGTATTCTTCACAGACGAAACACACTTCTAGGAAATGAATTGGACATTCGTTCCTAGGATGCTTTCTAGTGCACCTGGGACAAAATATGGCCAAAGCCCTCTTGGATTCCTCTTGCT
The DNA here is from genome assembly GCA_000404065.3 of Pinus taeda. NCBI lineage: Eukaryota > Viridiplantae > Streptophyta > Pinopsida > Pinales > Pinaceae > Pinus > Pinus taeda. Next base: position 135,647 of record APFE031592737.1, on the reverse strand, counting down.
TCCTTTGGATCTGCAAGGTATCCAGTTGCATGGTAAGAAACTGCCTCTTATCACTCTTGAAATCTTCCATCAGATTTTCACATTCACCTCTAAAGATTGAGTTGGATGAATAGGTATTACTCCCAACATTTTTGTTTCCAGCCATTTTCTCTAGAGGAATGTTTTCTTCTTCTTCTCCCCTAGAGGTCCTTCAAATATCTCTTGATGTCCTCCTAGGGGTTCTTCTCAATCACAGCCATCGAGGAAGAGAGAAGGTTGGTTGTGTGAAGCAGTGGGGGTGTTGTGCAAAGATTTCTCTGAATTATCTCTACTCCTACAAGGCATGAAAGAAAATCTTTTTGGCTGATTTTTGTTTTTTTTCTACTTTTACCTGCAAAACTGAAATAGATTGAACTGCAACTAACTATCTTGCTGAAATGAAAATCTGGAATTGCAAGGAAAACAAGAAAGGACTAATCTATTTTGCTGAAATGAAATTGCAGGAATGAAATGCTAAGCTATGCTTGCGGAATTAAAATGCTAATCTACGCTTGCAAAATTGAAATTCTAATATACGCTTGTGGAATTGAAATGATAATCTACACTTGCAGAAATGAAATTATGGAATTGAAATGCTAATCTATGAAAGCAGGAAATGTCTACTCTACTTTTGCAGAAATGAAATTGCAAAATTGAAATGAAATAAACTACTTAGCAGAAGGTTGTAGTAGAAAATAGAAGAAAAGCAGCAATCACCAATACTTTGACGCTTCCCCAACAACGACGCCAAAAAGAGTGGTGGTCCCCAGTATTGCAGCAATAATGCTGCAACTCGTGGGACTCCCTTCTTTAATTTTATCAACTCGGTAGTTCGTAACAAACTTGGAAGCAACAGTGTTGTATGCACAAGTACTAGCTCTTGTCGCAACTGTCACTTGGTCAGCTGGCACAAGTCCACTAGGGGCTTAAGCCAACTTTTATGAGCTCTAAGAAGAAGCTTTTTAACTGATGGATAAAAGCTAACTCAAAGGAAGCTAATCTACTTGCAGAAAGAAACTGAAAAGCTGAAAGGAAATGCAAACCCTAGCAAACCCTAATTTTACCAGCTAGCCCTACTGATGAGAAAAAGAGGATGCAAGCTACTGAAAGAGATGCCATTGAATTCTAGGAAGGTAACATGCATGTGTCTAAGTTATCACTATCTGAAGAAAACATCTTTTTGTATTTTTGAATAAGTTGTCAGAATTACCATGCATGTGCTTTCACTGTTTTTGACTGTGCAGAGGTGGATCGGTGAGAGAAAATGCTTGCAAGAGGTTGGGAAGGTTCGGAGAGGGCCTAAGGGGTCCCTAGCACCCTTCCAGAGAGTTTCACAGAGTTTGGCTATCAAGAAACCGCTTTCGTGAGCTTCTACAGGAAGTCTACAACGTTTCTACAGGATATTCTGGAATTTCTACAGGATGTATGTAATTTTCTACAAGATGTTCAAAAATGGGATTTTGGAGGATGGATGGAGGGAGAAAGATGAACGAGAGGGTATGGAGGTGAGATAATGGTGTGAGAAGGTCCAGGTTTTGGTGGATGGAGCTGAGGAGTGATAAGAATGGTTGGATTTGTTCAAGGAGATATAAGGCAATGCTACACAATAATATGGAAATTAGGTCAACGTGAGGGAATGTGGCAAAGGTAAGGCAAGGATCTAAAATGGAGGATGAAGTAGGTAGGTTGGATGGAGTATGGGTAGATGGAGAAGTATAACAGGTGCTCTGCAAGTTGTTTTTCAAACAACACAAACAAGGACATGGAAAATCAAAGACCTATCTACGTTAGCCTATTCTAACCTAGATAATAGCAAAGAAATGGAACAGAAGTTTATTTACAATGAAATCAGATGAAATAACTATGTAACTAAGCAATCATAACCCTAAGCATGCAACCAAATCTGATATCAAGCTCAGCAACTAAAAATCTAACACTACTAATTGCATGGTGTAGCAAAGACATTGTTTTTGTTGGCAGCAATGTCACCTTTGTCCCAGCTCACGATCCCACTAAGGGAGAGGTGAGATCAGAGGTGCTTGATGGCCTTTTTCTGAAGTTCTTCCCTGTTATTAATCTATCAACTAAATATGAACATGAAAATCCTTTTTAATCATCAAACACAATCTAAATAACAAAACAAAATATAAATATAAATAGCAGATTTTATTCTAAGAATGCAGCAAAAACACATAAAGGTAAACAAAGGAGGTACTGGGCACTTGAGATGGGCCCAACCCCAAGAGCTATAGCCTCCTAAGAGATATTAGAGCTGGTGCAAAGCTGGATTCATCTTTATTGATCAAAAGAATAGTTACATTCCAAAAATTGTCCACAAGAAAAAGTTTGAAAATGTGCTGAATTGCAAAGCTAACCTACTGCCTAAAAAATGACTAAAATCGAACTACAAACTAGCTAACTTCTGCATAGAAAGTGAATAACTGAAATGAGGCCCTAAGCCTTCTTATTTATACAAATTGATGACCCCAATAGTCCTCCTAAACTTTAGGGACTCGGCTGCCCAAAACTTGCAGTTAACAGCAGTCCTACTTGACTTGCTTGGCTGCCCCTTGTGCTCCGAGCTTTTGTTGGAGAATTCGAGGTAAGGGCTCATAAATGAAGGGGACACCTTCCTACAAATCCTCTCCTTTTTTCTTCCAGGAATTTGGCTGCCAAGTGCTCATTAAAACCTTTGATTTTGTCTCAAAATTGACCAAAACATTTCACAAAGCAGCCATTAGACTTGTTGGCATAATGAGTAACCCACTTCACTCTATTAGCATAAATATAATAAAAAACATGCAATAAACTAATGAGAATGGTGGATTAAGTCGAATTAGGAGGCTGAATGAGCCCATATAATTATACATTTTTGGGGCTCATCAATAAGTAGCGCTCTAAGCACTATTCCTTCAATACTCGTGGATTCCTGTTTTCCTGTGCCACGAACTCGTGAATCTCTCTGTCCAGCCACTCTTCAATTTATTTTTTTGACGGATTCTAGTGACACAACAACAGACATCTCTTATGCAGATCCTGGTCTCGGCAACGAAACCATTTGTTGGCCTTTCCTCTAGAGCTTCACAGTCCGTATGAGAAAACCATTCTTCCAATTGCACGAGCCTTTCCTCGAGAGCTTCGTCGTCTGTCATTCCTGTGAGCACTGCTACACACAGAGTAGGGATGATACATTCCATTGGCATGACAACTTCCACACCATAAACTAACTGAAAAGGTGTTTGTCCCGTCAATTTCTTACATGTTGTTCTATAAGCCCATACCACTGCAGGTACGCATAGGTCCTAATCGCTTCGCTGCACGTTGCAAAATTTGGTCAGCACAGTCTCCAATATTTTGTTGAATGCTTCTATAGTCCCATTCAATTGTGGGTGATATGGTACTTTTCTGATGATACACATGGAATTCTTCTATGAGTGCACTGATGGTTTTGTTCAGGAAATTTGTTTCACGATCACTCATTAAGATTTTCGGACAGCCAAATTGGGTCAACATTTTTTCAAACAAAAGCTTCACAGTCATAGCAGCCATGTAGTCTTTGATCGTTTGTACTTCCTCCCATCGTGTTAGGTACTTTGTCGCAGTGATGATGTAGCATGCACCCGTCTTTCCCTGAGGTTTGATAGGTCCTAGAAACTCAATTACCCATTTCTCGAATGGACGCAGTGTCATTTTTGGATTCAACAACATCTCATCCCTCTGTGATGGTTTTCTAGTCCTTTGACATATATCGCAGGCCTTACAGTGTGCTTTTGAATCCTAGTGAAGGGTTGGCAACCACAACCCTGTGTGAAGAATCTTTTGTGCGGTCGCACATGGTGCATAGTGTCCTCCTGGAATGCTCCCATGTGCTTCTATGAGGATCTGAATTTGTTCAAATTCAGGTACATATCTTCACAGTTTCTCATCATTTCCCATTTTGTACAGGTGCCCCCCGATGACAGAAAAATTTTCCGCGTGCACCACCAATACCTTCTTCTGTTGGACAGAGTATTCCTTCAACGCAATCCTTGTTGTCAGAAAGTGGATTATATCTTCGAAGCACCCATCCATGACGCATACTGCAAAGAGTTGTCAGTCAGGTAATCCTTCTTCCAAACTAGTAGGTTCCTCGCCTGTCTCAATATGCAACAAGTGATCTAGTCATGCGTTCAGGCATCTAGGTTTTACCACGACCTCAAAGTCACATTCTTGGAACAATAAGAGCCACCTACATATGCACCCCCCCCCAACATAGGCTTATTGACTAAGTACTTTAGCACAAAATGCTCAATATAAAGCTTGAAATGTCCTCCTAGCAAATAGTGTCGCTATTTTTGAAGCGCGTACACCATGACCAACCCCTAGCACTTGGTTGTGGAATATTTCTTCTTGGCTTTGTACAATCTTTGACTTGCAAACACAATAGGATGATCCAAGCCTTCTCCGCCCTCTTGTGTGAGCACTGCTCCTAGCGCGATACATGACACATCAACATGGACATGAAACTCCACATCCCATTTTGGGAAGACTAGGATTGGATTGGAGGTCAATTTCCCCTTTACGACATCCAGGCTCTTCTTACAATCATCATTCCAGCATATTGTAACATCCTTTTTCAATAGTTTCTCCATCAACACGGTGATTTGGGCATAGATTTTGATGAACATCCTATAGTACCCTGTGTGTCCCAAGGTAGTGCATGGTTGTTTAACACTTCGTGGTGCTTCGAAATTTAGAATCATGACAATCTTCACGGGGTACACCATTAGCCCCTATTTGTAGACCACATGTCACAACAGGTTCCCAAAGGGAATGAGGAATGTGCACTTCTTAAGGTTTAGCGCAATTTGGTGTCATCGGCAAGTATCCAGCATCAAGCATAAGCTTCATACATGGTGCTTAACCAATCTAAAGACAATCTAATCATCTAGATAGACCTCCAGGAACTTGTGGATGTATTCTTTGAATGCGGCACAACGATGCATGAAAAGATGGTTGGCACGTTCTTTAACCCAAATATCATAACAGTGTATTGAAAGAAGCCCCATTCCATTGTGAAGGTTGTCTTTGTGTTGTCTTCCGACACGATTTTGATCTAGTGGGGAATTACATTGTAGGTGTATGACCCCCATTCCATAGCCAACATAATTTGATTATTATCCTCCTCTACTATCATGATCTAATGATAGCCTGAAAATCCATCTATAAAAGAGTATGCCTCATTCCCTATGAATTTTTCCAATATTTCATCACTAAAAGGAGTCGGAAAGGGGTCATGTATGCATGCCTTATTTAGTTTGCAAAAGTCAACCTTGAGAACCCATCCGTGAATGAGTATGCTTCTTCTCCTCCAACATTTTCCAATACTTTATCCCTGAACGATGTCTTGAATGGGTCATGTACACAAGCATCATTCAGCTTCCTGAGGTCCACTCATATTCTTATTTCGCCCTTATGTTTTTTCTCCTACACTACCATAGGGCTCACCTTGTCGGATTCTTCCACCGGCTCAATAATTCTGGCTGCGAGCATCTTCTCTAGTTCTATGCGGACCATTTCCTTATACTTCAGATTCAAGTAGTAAGGCCTCTACTTAACCGAATTTACATCGAGTTTTAGGGTGATCTTCATCATCCCTTTAAAGTCCGTAATCTTGGTCGAGAATAAGTCTTAGTACTCATTGAGTAACTCAATGACCTTATCCACCATGGCATCATCGCAATAATCATTGAGCATTGCATACTTTGGTTCAACCTCTGTCCCAATGTTTACTTGCTTTGTTTTTAGCAGCGCAATGATGTCATGATCTTCAATTAATGGTCCTCAAACATTGTGACAACCTTTAGTTTTTAGAATGTTAATTTTCCATGGATCCTCATCATCCTCATCAATATTTACATTGTAATACTCCAATGCGCAACTCAGCTGGGTCGCCCATTCTAGCTGAAGTACTTCCATTAGTCCTTGGGGTATTTTGAAGATAGATGCTTTTACTGCTTATAACGCATCATGAATAGTATCCCACCAATGATCTTCAAGCATGAAGGTTAATAGGAATCCTTCACGCAAGATATCCCATTCGCTCATGCCATGGTGGAGATCCGTCTCAGTATACCAATTCATGGGTATGATGTCCACGGTATGGCAGAACAAATGCAGCCATTTATGTTGTGGCTCTTCCCCATAGAACTTTTTCCATTTCGCGAGGTGTGCACATGGATCATCTCATTCGTCATACTTTTCCATTCCACATCTGCAGTTTCCCAAATCAGAGGCACATCATCCTTCTACACCTGCACTAGTCCTCAAAGTTTCTTTAATGCATACCCCACCATCTTGCGGGTGTAGTGCCTAGTGCCCATTTCAGAGTGTCAAAACATTATTGTTCCAGTACTTCTCTTTCAAACTTTTCAATAAATCCTCCACCTCGCTCAACCCATCATGCATAGGCATATTCCTTACCTGTGTTGTCATGCAGCACAGTGATCTTATCATCATGTTGCAATTAAGAGTGGTTACCTCATGTAACTAGTTCTACCATCATTCTATTTCCTCGTCTGAATCTGATGTGCAGGAGATTTCCACTACCATGAAATCTTGCCATCCACTGTTGGATTCACCCAGTCCTACTCCCGAGTAGTTATCTTGTAGATACAATCTAGATCGTCATCACTCTCATTGTCGTGCACTTTCTCTGTGTAGCGCGATGCTTCTGCAGGGTATAAAGGTACCACTACATGTAGTGAATTTTTTTCAAAAGTCATCTTGCGCTTCTTTAGATTTATCACTCCATTCATGTCAGTGGCTCAATCTATTCCTAGTAGCATGTGGTAGGGAATGTTGCCATCAACAATCTCTATCACTTCGAAATCTACAAGCGCTCTCGCACCTTCGATATCTACCATTATTCCCTGCAATCTTCCCATTCGTAGGATATTTTGCTGGTTCGCCATTCACAATTGAATAGGGACCATTGCAATGTCGGCCTACCCATGCACTCCCATTTCTGCATTGGTAGGACGTTCGTGTCCGATCCTAGATCCAGAATCACTTGATCCATTTCATATTCCTTGATTTGCGCAGTCAATCTCATCTCCCTTCCTGTTCGTGTTGTGTGCTTCCCGAGCTTCCGGACTACGCATGGTTCTCTTGACTCAACACACCTAGTGAGGAGTTCTTGTAGTCCCTTTACAACCTTGCTATCACGCAACAACTTCATGCACATCTCCAGAAAGGTAGTAAGCATTGATGGGTCCATCTCTGCTTCTAGTTTGTCTTTACTACCTAAAGTGGAGGCCTCCATGAAGCTTTTCTTAGCTTCACTGAATGTCTCCTTCACACGTTCCAAATCAAACTCTGGTTCTTTGTGGGAGCCTTGCGAACCCAAGCACTCTCTTCGGGTTGCTTCCCCTTGTCATCTCCTATCGTGATACTGCTTCAAAGCACGATGTTTACATTCGGGTCCTCTTCGCATGGCTCAGACCTCATCATTTGCAGGTTCTAAGTTGGTGGAGGTTGTAGTGTTCCTTTATCATGCAACCTCGCTATTAGTGTGGGGCATTCCTCCATCTCATGATCAAACTGGGTACAATATAAACATGATGCTCTCGTCAGATTTGTACAATCGTGGGCATAATGCCCTGGAACCCTGCAATTGTAACAAATCAGGTATACGCAGCCCCTTCCTAGTCCCATTCCACCTCGACCTCATCCGCGCCCCTAAAATCTAGTGTGCACCATCCCTGCATTTTGATCGAGGGTTGGTGTTTTTGTCTGAACTCTGTGGGTAGGGGTTCTATCCATGATTAGTTCATAACTTCTAGAGGTGTGCTCATCATGGCCTACTTATCTACAGAAATTATATAACAACTCTTGGGACATCTGCTTATACTTCTGTAATAGATGGCAGTTATCTGTAGAATGCTTCCCTCTTATCTAACAAATCACACACCATAGTGAAGGCACTGTGCTCGGTCCTGCATGTGCCTCTAGTCTCAATGGCATTAGCCCTCCTCCCGCCAGGTAGTTTGCAAAAAATGGATAATGTTCCTTATCATGTCCCTGACCTTTGCCCTTTATGCACCATACCTCCTCACATGCTTTAGGGCAAGTTGTCCTGTCTTTCTTCAAACTCTACATCTCCAGACATATATTTTTCAACTACACTTGGATTTGTTGGAATCCTAGACTAGGATCTTGTATTGGGGTCTCGTGCGCTCTCATTGCAATCTCCAAAGCTTTAGCTTGAGTGGATAGCTTCTGCTATGACACCGCAGTCCTTAGATGCAGCATTAGTGATGCTACAAACCATGTGTGGTGCTGCCCATCCATGAAGGTCATGCTTTCTGCATGAATCATAACCTTCAGTCTCTAATCCAGCTCCCCAGGGGTCTCGCCTAGAAGCATCGTGATTTACTCAAACCTGATAATCGACTCTGTCTCCAATTTTGTCCTGCTAAATTCCCTGTTTAGCGTAGCTTGGATATCTATGATCCCTACATTTATATTTTCATTAGAATTCTTAATGTACCACGTCAGTGCACAATCCTGCAATGCAATTACTACCATTTCCTTATTTATGTTGTCATTTGTGACTCCTTGCACTTCCCATATAGCCTTTACCACGAACCAAAATTGGTATGGATCTTCGTTCGCTACTCCTTTGAACACCGACAACTTTATTGCACTCACCGTATTGAATTGTGGTGGTGGCAGAGGTGGTGTGGGTGGAGATGGCGGTGAAGATGGTGAAACTGGTGGTGGTGTAGGTGGAGGTGGTATTCGCGGAATTCGCTACCTTATCAAACTGATCGCACTTCTTGGTGAAACTTTCATGAGCTCTTCCTCGATTTCTCACCGAGGTGAAATCAAGGGGCTAGTTTATATCTCTGTGCTACCTTCGTTTCTATAGATCCTCCCACTTCATGTAGCCCCAAACATAAATTTATTCCCATAACCTGCTTTTCACACAATAGCATTTCAATCCAAGTGTTTAAACACTTAACGTACTGAGCTCGCAGTCCTTTGAGGAAGCATCGTTCCGCCTCACTGTAGCTGACTGAAGTATCTACCGTGAAATTAGTGATAAACCCTCCTATAATTAGATCAAGCCAATGGTCCACAGCACGCGTGATCTTATCTTCCAATGCTTCTAGTATGTGCACCAACTCTGGAGTCCACACAATCGGTTTTTCGAGCCTATACCTTCCTTGACTATCTGCTAGCTTCGTGATCCACTCGTATAACTTATAGGGGAAGAATGCAAAGAAAATTTCATGCATTTATGGATATAAGTAGCACTTTAACCACTGTTCCTTCGATACTCATGGATTCATGTTTTCCTGCACTGCGATCTCGTGAATCTTTCTGTCTAGCCACTCTTCAAGTTCTTTCTTTGTCGGATTCCAGTGACACGACATCAGACATCTCTTATGTAGATCCCGGTCCCGACAACGGAACCATTTGTTGGCTTGTTGGGCCCTGACCCAAGTTCAGAGGTGATTTAGTCAAACAAATCCCAATACTATTGGCCCTTTCGGCAACATTCCGAAGAGCGTGGACTGAGGTCTCAACCGAAATAGTATGGGAGGGTGCTAGAACCAGGTTTCCACACCTTAGAGATGTTTAGTGAGTTCAACTGTTCCACGGTTCGACCCTGCACGCACGTCGCTACGCACACTTACCTTTACCTCACAGCATGAGATGCTGCCTTCACGTAGCCCTACTCGAGAGCTGAATGGTGTTATTACCCAAGCCTTTACTAGTATCCCATTGTTAGTTAATTAACTTAGCTTACATGCATTTGTAAAGTATACTTAGAAAAATAAATCATTCATACAGGTGTGCGGAGTAAATAAACAGTAAATTTGCAATTTATATCAAACATGTAATAACCCAAGAACAGATACACAGAATTAAGATAAAAATTTTCTTTATTATTTCCTTCCTTGGTTACAAACTCGACTCTGCCCTGCGCACTCAACTACAGGGGTCCGCACACTCAGCTGCAGACTACTAAGCCTCTGCGCACTCAGTTGTAGAGCCTTCTCCTACCCTACAACCCAAGACACACTTAGACACTTAGACTCTTGATATTTCTTCTACTTCCTTCCTTTGTTAACTTTTACACTTAGGCTCACTCTATTTATACAATCCCATGGTCCGCGGAACATGGGTAGGCCGACATTACATGACAAGACTAGGGCAGACAACCTTGTGACTCTATCATACATTTCACACTCTGTGCCCACAATTTGCGAGTCTTTACAAAAAGATTAAGTCAAAACTTGGGCTTTGAGCGCCAAAACATGCCTTAGGGGGATTCCATGCCCAATATTCTCATTGAGCTATATGAAGGAAACTATAATACCCATATGATGGCCTTGTTAATGTCATAAATGGAATATTCAAAAAATAGGAAAATAATAGGAAAAATGTTGATGTAACATGGATATTTTTTGTAAATCTAGAGATTGGTAAACTACAAAGAAACAAGTATCATGAACTATATGATGAAAAAATTTCATCAAACTGGACTCTAATATTATGCATTTCAAAACCATTGGCATGTCATTGCAAGAGAATTAAAAATATAATGTGGAAATAATTTCCAATACATTTAGCTTCTTCTTGAACCATTCATTGATCACAAGGTTTAACATTGGATGGACTTGCATTTCATCTGAGTACTATATTAACACATCTACTAGTGTGCATAACATTGTCATGTGTTAGAACCATGGAATCAATGTATCTTCTTTAGAAACTGACACAAAATATTTGTTTTGTGAATATGAAAATATCATAAGAAACAAAACACTTAAGAACTGAAGCATCATGGAAACTAGAATAAATACACAAGCCAATAGAAAATGCAAATAATTTAACAATTGAAACTTTGATACATAAAGTATACTTGCTCATGTCAATGACATTGTACGTGATAAATATCTAATGAGTGATATGATTCTTTGTATCCAAGAAATGCATCTAAACTTTCTCCTGCCAAATAATGAACTTTATAAATCCAATTTCAACATAGCAAATTGTGTTCATGCATTACTTACCTACATACAAGAAAACATAGAAATCACATCAACCAAGAATGTTTGCAATAATAGAATTGAACTTGTTTTGTTAGAAGTCTATTTTGAATGTTGAATATACATAATAAACGTATATGTTGCACCACTTGTGTCTATTTGAACAGTTATTGAAGCGATTGCAATAGAAAAGGCATAATTCATGCTTAGTGATCACATTTTTATAGTTATTAGAGATTTAAGTATTGACATCAGTTCAAATAGGAAATGAAGTAAAACGTTAGTAGGGTACATGCACTCAGAATGATTATAATAATTAACACGAAATTATATTTTCGGGAATCAGACAATTATTTATCACATTTAGACAAATTTTCCTGTTCAACAATGCCATGCTCATATTTCACATTCATAGCAGAGTGATCACGATGTAGTTCATGCTTTTCTACACTTTTATGTGATTCTATTCCTACATAAGCTATGCATTTTGTTTTGAAGCGGTGAAATTCACTGGAAATTATAAATGTAACAGAGAAAGTTTTTGTAAAACTTATTTGTTTCATAAAGGCTTAAACGATACATTTATTTATTCATACTAATTCAAAGTCTAGAATGGCTAAGTAATTAATTTAATTATGGCAACACGATAAGGACCATAGATTGAAAGAATCATATGTACTTCTGATGCATGTTTATTATGAAATCTTCAAGAATTTGTTTTTTTTTCAATGTTTGACTTAGATTTGTTAATTGTGTGAAGATTTGTTAATTTTGTTATCTTAACTAAAGCTAATTGATGGTTGCAGTCTATCAAGTGTAGGGAGCCTTCCTTCTGACAATGTCGAAAGATGGAAAATGAATGTGTTGCACCAAAGATATAGAAATGTAGGTGTCCCTTTCACACCTTACTCTAACCATACATACCCATTGCCTCAAAAATTCCTTCCACCCTCAACTATGATATAGAGACACACATTCATTGTACATTTTCCTATAATCTTTTTCTTTCTAATCCCTTGAAATTAGTGCACACAATTTTTGTGTAACATTTCATATTTTGATTAGTGGAAATTCTTGTCTATGTACAAAAATTTGGATCTTTGGGTTCCTTGCATATTATGTTCCTTATTAACAATATCTCATACAAGTTGGAGATGACATTTAGGTTCAATTGAAAACCAAGGATGCACTTTCTAAGATATCATGAACAACACTTCAAAAATTATGGTTCTTTCTTTTGTCTACAGTGGGACTTCTTAAATATTGAAGCTTTCTTCCCCCTTTTTTAAGCATTTGATAGTTCAGGTTTGTTGATTGTGCTACCATGATTTAAGATGATCTCTAGTAACATAATATTGAATGTGGAGAAATCAACAGGAGATGTGAAAGATGCACAAGTGTTATGCGGAATATGTGGAAGTGTATGTGTCTTCTAAATTTTCCTTCCTTTGTACATCTTCATTACTTTGCACATTTTGTTCACACATTTCCATATGACACAACACTTCTTTCTCACATTCATGAACTCTTTTTTAATGGGATTAATTTTTCAGCTAAATTATTTAGGGGTAACTAGCTTTGAGAAAATCGATAGTAGATTGTGTGTTTCAAGGAAGAAATATGTTTGATAGACAAGAGAGTGAAGCAATTTGCAATGATTGGTGAAAGATTCATGTGTCTCTAATTTTTTTCAAAACTATGTGTCACGTGATTTATAAGTCATCATTGACAAAAACATAGTAGAGGGGACCAATTGAGCAATAAAGTTGCCTTGTAGTAGAGGTAACTTAGCACATCTCTGCACAATTTTTATTTGCAGTTGTCCTTACACGCTTTGGGACTAAGATTTATTATTGACAACATGTAAATTAATTGTCATCATCACAAAGAACTCATATTTTGTTTACATTGTAAACTTATGTCACATAGGACATGTATATCGACAACATTAAAGAAGGAGCAAAGTGTGTAGTAAATGGATGAGATGGTTTTGAAATTTTGAAGTTTACTTCCACTATTTTCCATGTGCACTAACTTTGGTATCTTCAATTTCTATTTATTGAAAATTTCCTACATAATAGATTTCAAAGTTGCAATAGTAACAACAAGTGATTATATAGGGAACCAAAAAATTGTGCAGTTAATGGGCATTGAGAAAACTATTGATTGACAGAGTATTTTCAAGTACAAAATGAAAAATGGCTAGCAAAGGAAGGAAAGAAGCTATTTCCACTAAGATCACTGACTCACTTGCTCGTATCGATGAGAAATTACACTGATCGACTACATATGATTAATATGTGAACCTTTCAATGAAAGAGAAGGACAACAACAACGAGATTTGGACTAATGATTAGAGAATGCTACACATGTTGCTGAAGTCTTTTATTTCATAGAAATTGTTCATTTGCGCACAAACAATTTTGATTCAAGAAAAAGAATAATTATGCAACTAGTGAAAAATATTCCTTTGAATCCCAAGGCATTTAGATGGATATTCAAGCTACCAAAATATAATAAATTCTTAAATTTATCAGAAGTAGACATTTTCCTAAAGTCATAAGTAGGTGAGGCTAACATTATTGGAGAATTAATTTCCACAACTTCACAGGTTCCTTCTGATCTTTCTGTCCTTGAAATTTCTTTGTTTAAACAACCATTTACAGCCTTGTTATGGCTTTGTGCTCACATGATGCGCTGAGAAACTGCAACGAATGTTCCAAAATGAATTATCTATATGCTTTATCACTCATAAAAAAATATTCTAAATTCAAATGGGTTGATATCATTTCCAATGAATTAGCTTTTTAGTTAGTCAAAATTTCCAAGAGAAATAGATTCTTCATGATGAAGTATCTCATAACAACACTCGTTTCCAACCATGTCTTTCATAGCTTTCCCTATAGCCCTGAATTCAATGTCAACCAAGAACTAATGAAATTTTGGTATCCCATATTGTGGAAGCACAAAGCTTCTTTAAATTATTTTCTAGTTCAAGATGTTTGTGTAAAGCAAGCCAATTACATGATAACTAGACAAGAGCCTCGACAAATATATACATAATCCCAGGTTTTCCTGTGGGGAAAATATATGCATGAAGAGAAAGAAATTAGTACCTAAATTCAAATTTATGTGTTTGACGTTAAGATATTGTTTCTACCAAAACTTGTTATAGATAGGTATTTTGTTGTTGAAGTTTGCAGGCAATATTGTAGTAGCTTATTATATTTGAAAGAAAAAATAAAATAAAATTGATTTATTTATTGTTTATTATTAGAGAAATCATAGCGAATAAAGTGTCTCATGTTGCAGATCTTGTAGAGACTTAGATTATTTTAACTTAATTGAAGTTGAAGCTATTAAATCCTTTGATACACAAGCTCTATTTAGTGCACACCTAGAAACTATTAGGTACAAGAAATTGTTTCCACGAGTTAGAGAGAAAAGTGAGGAGAGTAAAAATGCACCTAAAAAGAATCAATGGATGGTAAGAGATATTAAATAAATTTTGGACTCATCAAGAATCAACAGAAAAGGTAAATACCAGGGAAGAGGCACAAATTGTGTACAACAATTTATACCTTCCACAGTTGATACTGGTTTAAGTTCATCTTTGAGTCAAGAAAAGACAAAGTGTACAAGAAGTCAAAATTTGGTTCACAGTGGGCTATTAGGTGGTAGAGATGATGAAGATCCTTCCCATACATTCACTCCAAAAATAGTGCATATGACTGAATCAACCAAATCTAGAAGTTCCCTCAAAACAGGAAGCATTGAACAAGCTATGGATGCGGAAGTTGAAAGCATTGTACCACTTGATTGTGTTAGTGATATTTTAGTAGAAAATAAGAAAATAATGGAGAAATTTTTTGAAAAAGTCACTACTTTCAATTATCGTACCGTCACATTGCAAAATGAAAACTATGATAGGGGCGATAAAAAATTAAAAATTAAAAAAAGTAAACGTTTGTAAAAAAAGGTTATTGATCAAGCATAAATGTTGATCGGTATGAGGTTGGAACCACGGGGCTCACAAAATCACATCAAGCTAATAGTGATGTACTTGCACAATTTTTTAGCCAACACGAAGCAAAAAACCTGAGACCGAAAGCAAGAATAAAAGAGCTAGAAAATGCTCTAAATCTGGGTCCTCTTTTATGAATACACTGGAAATACAAGCTCCGCCATTGGAAATTTCTACCCCAGAGACATCACATAGATTTGATAAACCCTTTAATCTCCTTAATGTGGTGAAAATTTATATTATCAATAATATATTTGAATGATTGCAAATTATTGAACATGCATGGAAAGAAGCTTTTGATTTGTGACATTTAGTACAAAGAACTATCATTTGTTGAGTACATTGAATGTGATCTCGACAGATATATGCATTTCATAAATAATGACTTATGTGTGTTTAGTTAGAAGCTTGATTTAAATTCAATCTAGAGAGGAAAAAGAAAGGATTATTGGATGCTAATTGAATGAAGAAAATCAAAGATGCTTGGTATCAGAGAATCAAAATACTAGAGAACATTATTTCAAAATGTAAAAATATAGAGTAGAAGATATGATTCCTATGTCAAGGTCGTACAGATTGTACAAGATCTAAAAGGTACGCACATCACATGTTACTCTAGATTAATTTTGAGACACAAGATGATGATGAGCTAAAATAGTTAAAGGCAATAGAATTTGATATTATAATTAATTTACCAGGAAGAAAATTAGAAAATAGCTAATTACTTTTGTTAATGTTAATGAACAAAACTAAGCTTTTGTTTTGTAATTGCAAGAAAAATCTAATGAAATTTAGAAGGACATATTCAATCAAGGTGTCAAATAGGGGATTACAGCTGCTTTATGAAAAATTACATCGACGAATATCTAAAGAAATTACTTGAAGAAATCATGAATCCATAAAATAGTTGAAATTCAAACAATCATGATTTCTTCTTTCACATATTGTGAGTGTTCTTAGATCTTGGAACATTCATTCTCCTGTTTTTTAATTATTAATTATTAAGGTTTGTTGGATATGTTATCATGAATTGAGCCAATTCTTGCATGCAATTTCTTTCTTTTCCTTGTAGGTACTTTTTTCATATTGCAGCTCAAGAGAGCCCAATCCCACTCCCCATTGGTACACATGCATTTATTTTTTTGATTAAGTATAAATATTTTGATAAGTGCTTTAGGAATCAAACATTATTCTCTGCACCAAAAATGTTTGAAGTGGTTTGATATCTAAATGTAATTTAATTTGCATAATTCCTTCCATTTGCACATGCCTTCATTTTTCTAGATAGCTTTGTTTCATAGTTCAATTATCATTTATTATGTGTACTTAATTTATTATAGAACAATTGTTTCTATTTTTTGAAATGAAGGGGAAGAAATTTAACGAGACAAAATGTGAGAACTCCATATTAATATGTCATTGAGCTCACATATCAGAAAACTCTCATTAACAATATAAGCAAACTCTAGGAAAAAAAATATTGATCATCATAAATCAGGAGTTATGAAGATTGTATTCAATTCCGGTTGCAATTTTGATTACTCTATTGTGATTTTGAATATGTTTATAAGTTTTGTTAAAATCCTTAAGAAATGTTTGCATGATATCTTTTATAGGTTTGAATTAAGTGGCCTTATCGAAACACATTATTTGAACACAAGTTTTGGAGGATCTAATTTGATCATTTATACTATATCCAATGTTCTGTAATTGAATAGAATGGAGATGAATTATGAAGTAATGGTTTTAAAAAGATCTTGTATAGGCATAAATTCTCTACCATTGTCCAAAAACATTAATTTAACATAAGTTTTGGAGCATATTCTTTGCACTTTTATATTATGTATAATGTTATGTAATTGATGATGAAGAAAATGAACATTCAATAATAGTTTTGGATCTCATATATTTGTGCCATTTGTAGTATTAATTGTAATCGTGGATATGTTGATTGGAATTTGAATCTGGATACAATTCTTTTTATCATTGAAGACTTATCAAACAAAAACATTGATTACTCTATCCTAATTCTAAGACTGTTCACCAATTTTTTGGAGAATTCTGAGATAATGTTTTACATGAATTTTCGAGGATATGCTTTGGGATTTTATATTATATCTAATGTTCTTTTATTGATCATAAAGAAAATGAATGTTCAACAAGAGTTTTGGTTGTCAGAAATATGTTACATATTCATCATTTATTTTAATCATAGCTATCATAATTTTCATTTGAATTAGGGTATAATTCGTGTTACTGTACTTATTTTGGTTATTGTTGAATACTTTTCCAACACAAAAACTAATTATTCTTTTCTAATTCTATTTTTTTTAAATCAATTTTTTTATGTGCTTTAACATAATGTTTTTGCATAATTTTTCGAGCATATAATTTGTTATTTTACTTATGTACATTGTTTAATTTTGCACAAATTTTAGCCAACAACATGAATTTCTTTGGCATAGTAATTGGCTCAAAACATTCTTATGCACCTCATATTTTCCCCTTAGCTACAAATATTTAGTTTTTAATGTTCACACACATTTTGATCACCATAGAATTCTTCAATACACCTATTTTCTGCAAAGTAGTTATGGTGGATATGCACACGTTTCTCACTTCCATACACATTATGCCCTTTGCAAGTTTCTTTCACACATTCTGATCTGTATAACACTTTTATGAAACTCAATAATAAATTGATCATCTCCATATTGGTTCTAGCTTCTACAAATCTATTAAAATTACATTTTTCCCTTCGTATATGCAATATGCATTACTAATAGATATGGTTTATCTCACACAGATCTTGGTTTGAATATCTTTAATTCATATATGCCTTAGCTTCACACATGTATTATTTCACATATCACTTAGTTGACAAATGAATGTAATAATATTTTCATCTTGTAATGAGTAGGAGACTCTAGGAAGTTGGTTCAATAATCAAAGAAATTTGTCTCAAATATTTACTTGAATTACAAAAAGAACATCGACACACATTTTAGCATCCCCAAAAAAATTAACTCATGGATGTGTTATCTTTTTGCATATATTTTTGCACGGATCCCTTACTTTAACAATGTTAGTGCTGGTAAAATTTTTTCAAGCAAAGGCACTTACAACATAGGTCCATAGACATTAACAAATGATCAACACTATTATTTTTCATTTTATTTATATCTAAGTGTAACTGGAAATCTAAATATAGTTATTTGTAGACATTTCTTCCTCCACACACTTGTTGCATAGGTTTATATGCCATGTTCCTTTTTCTGTGTTTCTGTCTGAGTAGTTAGAGTAGTATAGACAGAAGCTAACCTCCAATTACCTTCCACACAAGTGGATTTGAAAATGATTCTAATCCATGTGAGTACCCTAGGTGTGGAGCCCTGTGCACTACACTCAATATCCATCACTACAGGTTCCCACACTAGTCAATAAAAAATCATGTGAGAAACTTTAAAGTAGGGAAAGTTTCTATTATTTTGATTATTGGAAACCTGTCTATTATATATTTTAGTTTTTAAAATTTGATAAATTTGATATATTTAAATCCTTTGTTTTAATTACCTTAAATTTTTTATGCGGAGTGCAAAAATGTAGACAAAGATTTTAGTATGCTTCTTTCATACTCCTCACAATGAAAGCTTATTTTGCACCTTTACACTATACACATGAAAGCTTAGCACTAATTATTTCTATACACATAAAAATCTAATGTAAGCCAAATTATTGTTTTATATAGCTACACTTAAAACTAGTATTTCAATGAACATTCAACGAATTAGCACACTAATTTTTGATATTGTGATATACTTAGAAAATTGCAAATAATTTTTATTATAAATATTTTAATCATACAAAATATTTGTTTTCCTTTTTAATGTGAAAGAT
Source organism: Pinus taeda (assembly GCA_000404065.3). Classification (NCBI taxonomy): domain Eukaryota; kingdom Viridiplantae; phylum Streptophyta; class Pinopsida; order Pinales; family Pinaceae; genus Pinus; species Pinus taeda. The sequence goes on along the minus strand of APFE031592737.1, from coordinate 116,666 downwards.
AAGATTTTTTTAGTGTGCGGGTTAATGAAGGTGCTAAAAAATGGTTAAGTGTGAGAACCTTTACGCCATACTTTTCGCATCTCTGCACACATTTCCCCTTTGCACAAATCGATGTTGTACAACATTTCTTCTGTACATATCCATTTCATATTTCTTCGTCTTGGATTACTAATATGTATTTCATTTCGTTATTTTCATAAACATGGATCAATGTTAGCAAACTGATCTAATTTTTCTCTTTTTTTCTATGCATGTCCCTAAGGCATCAATTTTCATGGTCTTTTGACACAACAAAATGTCACATAAAATTAATGCATACAACCAAAGAATGTCCTGATTATTTTATGATTAAGTACAACTTGCACTATCACATCCCTTATATTATCTCTATATACATTTGAGAAGTACATTTACATTTATAGCCAATCTAGCTTTTTGTAGTCATATAATTAAAGTGCAAAGTAAATGAACGAAATGGTTTTGGAATTCAAGGTTTATTTCCACTACTTCCTGTAAATTTCAGCTTTGGTATTTTCAATTCCATAGTTAAACAACATTAAGAACATCATTGATTCAATGAGCCTTTTTAATTACAAAGAAGAAATGACTAGCAAAGGAAGAAAATATGTTATTTGCAATGATATGATTAACTCAATCGCTCTTATCCAAGGGATCTTCCTGTGGTCAACCACATACATGGAGTATGTGAACTCACCAATGGAGGAGAAGAGTAGAAATAATATTTTGAGTAGAGAATTGACGAATGTGGCATGTGTTCAAGAAGTCTTTGATTTTAGACAAATTGTTTATTTATACAAAAATAATTTTAATTTAAGCACAAGAACAATTATGCTGGTATAAAATAAGTGCTTAATATTATCCGAAGTAGATATTTTCCTAAATTTAGAACTATGTGCGGTTAACATTATTTAACAATTCATTTCCCCAACTTCTTAAGTTCCTCCCCATCTTTCTCTCCTAGATACTTCCTTGTTTACACAATTAAATAGGGAATTGTGTTGGCTCTTTTCCCACCTGGTGGGCCGAGGGAATACATTGAATTTCACAAAATCCATTCTCTATTTTCTTTATCATTCATAAAAAAAATATTGTATATTTGATTGAGCTAATTTGATATGCAATGAATTAGCTTTTTAGTTAGTCAATTTGTCCAACAACAATAAATTCTATATGATGCCATGTCTTTGATGACTTATCCTATTAACCTAAATTGAATCCCAATGAAGAACCAACGCAATTCTTGTATCCCATAATGTCAAAGTATAAACTTTCTTTAAATGTTTGTCTAATACAATAAGTTGTTGTAAAGAAGATAATTTACATGATAACTGGAAAAGAGCCACATCAAATATTTGTGCAAGGCCAATCTTTATGTTGAAGCCTTGAAATTTTTTGTGACAACATGGGGGATAACCACCCGATCTGGACCTTGAAAGAAACTCCTTTTCTGTTTGGTATAGTGGCTCCAACTAGGGATAATGGGACCAGTTTCCCAGAGAGGATTGATTTGATAATGTTGATGGGATGATATGGGATGTAACGGGAAATGATTCAACTAAGTCTAATCTAATCTAAATACTAAACACATGCATATATCTTAATCTAACATTATCTAACTAAAAATATCCTCGGAAATAAAATAAGATATGCAATCTACAATGATGTCTTATAGCAACTGGTAATAAAGATCATTCAATTGCCAAAAGAAATGAAATCGTTTAACAACAATTGTTTTGGATAGTTAGACAAAACAATTGAAATAAATATATCGCATATAAAAATAATTCATGTAGTCAAAATGGAATTAGAGCTAACATCATACGAAAGTGCAATAATGCATAACTATAATTCTGGCATTTCATACATAAAACAATTGAGAGAAGAAGTATTGTTTAATACATAAGTAAAACCTAATGATACAATAAAAGTACCATATGTGATAAGTCCTGCTCATGTGATTCAACAATATTGACCCAATTTCATTCAATCCAACACATTCTAAGAGTACAAAAGTGCATTTCAGTAGAGCATGCTAGATATTTAAAGAAAAATAGATCCCGCTCCATTCATTTTATCAAAAAATTCTCAAAAGTATAGAAGTGTAATGTGTTGAAAAGTGTTTTTGATAAAAAATTTGGACCCCTCTCTAAATGAATGAGAGGGGTTTGAATACTAAAATACTTGCCTCAAAATATATTATTACAAAAATCGTTGAGGAGGTTTCAAACAACCTTCCTCAAAACGAGAAAAAATAAAACTAAAAATAAAATAAAACTAGTGACTAGCTGCTTTGAACTTGAACTAAGTTAATATGTTAACTTGATCTCTGAGGTCGCAAATATCAATCATTGGCTTGAGCTAAGGCGATTGGCTGATTGTAGATTTCAACTGCTCAACAAATATTGCATATGTCAACGCTGGCACCATATTTTGTGTAGAGGTTGTTAAACATCACAGGTTATCCATTGGCTCTGTGGTTTTACTAGAAACTGCCAGTATGTTTCCCAATTCAGTTGTGTTAGCTATTTAATTGCCTCTTCCTTTTCCTACACTTCCTGTTTCCACTGCTACTCTAGTTGTTTTACATTCGGTAGAAACCCTGGTACGCACTCCTTAACAAGGTTGAACCCATGGAGGTTTTCATTTACGGCTTCTATTATGTTGCTTATTGCTCCTACTACTATCGTTGTCTCCCTTTCTGCCTAATAATCCAAATTCATACACAAAATATCTTTGTGGGACTCTTCCAATTTTGGTAGGTCAACCTTTCTTCCATCCTCTGATTCTTGCCAAGTGATAAATTCAAAAACTTTTGTCGATTTCTTCGTACTCAAATCTCATATCAATTACTTGGTTCATTAATATATCATTGGTCTTGCAGTAAGGATTTATTTGCGAGATTTTCTCGCAAAATATTTCTTCTTGCTGCATTAATAGGGAATTGAGGCTGACTACATCTTTGATGAATTTGTCAATTTTCAGGTTGTCTTTGAATTTATCAACCATGGCTTGCATTTGCAAATCATTTTCTAATAAGCTAGCCTAATGTTGTACCCTCATCTTCTCGAGTTCCCTTTGGAGCTAGGGTACTTGTAATTCTTATTACTAATTAGTTTTTTCTTTTGCTAATTGTTGTTCAAGCAACAAAATTTTCTATTCCTTTTCCTTCAGTGGCATTCGAACTTCCATTGCCTTATCGATGGTTTTTGTGGCATAAGATCCTGTGAACTATGACAACTTTATGAGATTCTATGATGGGTCGATAGGCATGTCCTTCCACACAACATCCATCTGTTCATTTTCTAGAGCCATAACAATAGTAGTGTCTAGTTTCCTTTCCTTCCTTTGTCTTTTAACTATAGCCTTATGAGGAGGACTGTAGAATATATCTAATGGAGGTATCTCCTCTATTCTTAGGACAATTTTAGAGGTAGAAATAGCAGGAGTAATCTCAATATCTTGAGTACCTATAGCTCCTTCCCCTATTGTTTCTGGATTTTCTTGATGTTGGGGTTGCAGTTCAGATGTTTTCTCCAAATTTGTGTATGTATGGAGCTTTTTATTGAATTTATCCCATTCTTTCTCTATGTCAATGACTGGAGCTTTACCTAATTGAGTTGAAGTAGAAGCAACCTCTGCCTCCTTCTTTACCGAGTCATGTTTGGTCGTTTCCTCTGTACTTCTAGTTGTGTCTTTCTCAAACTCTTTATTTGTGTTTCCTCCTCCTTTTTTAGATTGTAGTTTTGAGTGCTCTGACTCATGAGTCAACTTTTCTTGGGTTTCTTCTTTAGAATCTTCTTTGGAACTTCCCTCCAGGCTTACGCTAGGAGTTGGCTCTCTTATTGGTTCAATCTACAATAGGTCCAATGGGACCTTTAACAATCTCTTATTCCTGTATACATGGAAAACATTAATATCTTTCATGGTCAACAGTAATGATGCCATATGTAGAACTTGTGAAAATGTTTCTGCTTGTTGGAAGAGGTCATCAAAGAATTCCTCTTCATGGGTGAACTATTTGACTTTTACCATAGTAGTAAATTCCTTAGCAACGTGATTTGGGTCGTATTGCCTTCCTGGAACTGTAGCCAATATCAGAGACAGAATAATCTCTGCTTCCTTTACTACATGTCCATAATCGTGTAGTGTTAAAGAACCACATTGTAATGGGAATGTTTTCCAAATGGATTTCTTTTGTTCTTTCAATCCTCTCGTTAAACTACCTTCCCCTGCTATCTGGTAGGGTATTTATCTAGCCAATAGTTTGTCAGAGACATAATATGAGAGGACATTCGGAGAAGAAATGCTCCCAAAAACTCTAATGTAGGTGAACGTCTCTTCCCTGAACCATCCGACTAGTAGAAAGATATCTACTTTGGCCTCATTAGAAAACCTAGGGATTGTTCTATCAAAAATTTCTTTATGAATAGGCATCATAACACCCTGATAGATCGTATAAAAATGGAGGTGGAATTGAGATTCCCACAAAATTTTATGGTATATATGGATGGGAAGCAGGTTCTGTACAGTCCACTTCGATCCCATATTTGGAAACTAAGAACAAAAGAAAATTTCGTCCATAATAAAATCACTCATAAATATAGGGGGAAAAATCTTTGAAGAAACACTTCTCTTCTTTCTATATTCCATAATGGCCCTTGCTAAATTATCTAATAAAATCTAACCCCAGTTCATAATTGTTGCATTAACAATTTCATCTATTAACAGGAGCCACTCCATAGAAGATTTGGTGCTATCGGGTCTACTGAATAACCTACACATCATTGTTGCTGCAAAACTATGAGGGAGGGAGATGGATGTTATTGAGTACATACCCATTTTATCCCATTTGAGTTTGCCTCCGCTTGACCTCTAGGTCTATGTAACGTCCAACAGTTCCTCATTTTCTTTGGTGAAATGCTCAAGAAACTCTCTATTATAGAGATTTTAGAGGCTCTGGTAGTTGGTATAGTAGGCGTAGATTGTCTGGTGAGAAAGACCCCATGAGCTATTGCCTTTTATTCTTGAAATTTCTGTCTGAGATGTCCACTTCATCAGTTATCCATTTTACCATATCTATGTATGGTATTATCTTTGGTCTCGCAGCTATTCAATGTAAGAATGAACATACTGTCTCAAAATAGGAGGCATCAGATGACTCCTGAGCATCAACCGTGCCCTTGTCACCAACGGCTTGGGCTTCTCTTCTTCTAACAAGTTATATATGGCTTCCCATGACATGGTTCCTCCATCCTTTCTTCATGTGGTATCGAATAAAAGCGGTACCATGTCTGATTTCTCAGATGAAGTTTCCTTTCCATTCTTTACCATTCTTTCTAACAATATTTTCTACGGAGGTTTCTAGAAATGGAGCAATGGAAGTTATCATATAAACACAAAGTGAGAATGACAATGAGAATTAAATGATATAGTTAACCTGGAAAGGTGACAAGAAAGGAGCTTTTATTCAAAACGTAGATGAAAAGATATCAAATCACGTTGGGCCACTCTTAACATAAATACCATTAAACTTATTAAATATATTCTAAGATATTTTATCATTTCCTTTATTACTCATTTAAACTACCACACCGAAAACAAGAAGGGGAAAATTTTAAGGTGGTGAGTTTAAAGTGCGAAATGACAATTATGTGATTGTCATAAGATTATTGTAATATCGCAAATCACACTATCGCATTTTTGATTGTATGTTTTTCTGAAGTTGTTTAGAATTCTAAGAGATGTGATGTGAGCGGCGTACTTTTCATTATTTAGAGCATACTCTAGCTAAATGAATAATTATTGTGTAAAGTGCCTTTTTTTACTAAGCGTCGGACTTAACTTATAGTTTATAACATTTGGTTTTATTGGGTGCGGGTTCTATCGCACTTTTCAAACACTTGTAGTTCACAAGATTGGCTTTTATGTAAAGTGTTATGACGCGATAAGTATTTTCTTTCTCTACCACAATATCACATTTCGCATATTACAACAGGTTTTATGAGTTGTGTGTTTTGTGAAAGATGATATGTGATTGTAATAGGCACTTCATTTTACAAGAAATGCCTTAAGTCTTAGCTTTAAATGGAAAGTGTAATGATGTCCTAAGTTTATTACAGTGATCCCTTCCATCGTAATTCACAGATCTTGGATATTAATTAACCTTTGACACACTTGGTCCAATGATATGTGATAAAAGCGAGAATTTCTAGTCTTAAAGGGATTTGATTTGATATCTTAATTTATTTCTAAAAATTTAAAAAGAAAGTGCTTAAGTGCTAAGTTTTTCTTGGAGGATTTTTTATAAAGGGTCCCGATTTATTAATAGAATATTAACTATTAAATCAATAAATGGGGGGGTTGTTGAATAGCACAACACTTTCCTATGGGGAAAAGTGATGCATTAAGATAGTTAATATAATATGGTTATTTGAAATTATGTATTTAAAGGTACACCATTGATGTAACAAAAAATTGCTATAAATATGTATTTTATCATTGAAGTCCATAGGAAATACTGTAATTCGATAGTTATATTTGAACGCGAAAAGGAAAATTAATTGATGTCTTTGTCATTTACTGCTCAACATTTCACTATGAAGAATGTGGTTTATTTTGTAGAGCTTGAAAATTATTTGGATACTTTTAACTTAAGAGAACTAGAAACCGATTGAGGCTTTGATCTAGAGGGCTTTTTTATGATACACCTAGGTATTGAAAAACATAGAAACTTGTTTACAAGAGTTATAGAGGAAAGTGAAGAGACTTAGAGTGCTCCAACTAAAAATCAAGAATTGATAATGAATACTAAAATAATTTCTAAAGAAGCTAGTGTTAATAGGGAACTAGAATATAAGCTAAGAGGTGTAAATCCTACACAACAATCTCCAATATCCACACCCAATACTAGTGCGACTTCATTCTCCAATAAAAGGAAGAGAAATAATACTACAATAGGAAAAGTATCTCTTAGTGACCTATTAGATGGTGGATATGACACATATACTCCTTGGAGATTCACTCCAAGGAGATCACATACGGTTCAGATAGCCAAATCCAAAAGTCCCTCCCAAAAGAGAAATCATTGAACAAACTAGAAATGTTGAAGTTGAGAGCACCATACCACCTAATTGGTTTAGTTCTTGTGTAGCAGAAAATCAGAAAATAATGGAGCAAATTGCAGAAGAAGTCATTATTTTTACTGGGCACCCTATCACATTGAAGAATGCAAATTATGACAAGGGAAGTAAAATATTGAGAACTGAAAAAGTAAAAGTTTATAATAAAAACATTATTTATCAAGAATAATGGATATTGATGTGTCTAGAATTGAAGCCATGAGGTTCATGATATTTCATCAATCTACTGGTGAGGCAATTACACATTTTATTGGTGAACATAAAACAAAGAACCTAAGCCTAACAAAAAATAGAATAAAAGAGCTAGAAGACACTTTAAATGCATCTAAATTTGGGTCCTTTCTTAACGACTCCATTGGCAATATGGGAACCAACATTGTGAATAAAAACCCATGCTACATTGCATAGATCTACTAAAGTTGTCAATATCCTTAATGCAATGAAATCATACATCATCAATAACATATTTCATAGATTGAAAATTATTGATCCTTCATGGAAAGTAGATTTAAATTTACTATGTTTGACACATGAAATTTAGTCATTTCTCAATTTGGTTAAGAGTAATCTTAAGCTAGAGAAGAAATTTGTTGACAATGAGTGACTTAATTTTAATTAGAGACTTGAATTGCTGGAAATAATACTAAGAGTGGGGGTGAATCAGTATTATCAAATTCTTTTCAATATACCTTCCAGATTTATACTTTAATTTATTGTTCAGATATTGACCATTTGTTTGTATGTCAGTACCATATAATAATGAGCAAGAACAAGAAAGACATATAATCACACCAAGGAACACCAGATATAAGGTGGAAACCCAATGTGGGTGAAAACCACCTGCTGCAATATGTTTGTATTCTTAGAAACTTCTTTTATAATGATTTTGTATTGGTGCAGTCCTTTACCAGTACGCAGGCTACAACCTACAGAGAGCTACAACCCTCTCTCGTTTTCCAGTCTCTCCTGGAAGGGAGCTACAACCCCCTTTGCTCTTTTTACTTATTTAAGGACCACTTTTCATGAATTTTCAAACTAGATCCATGGACATCAAATAATCAACAAGTACATATGAATCAACCAAACTCCTTATACAATCAACCAATGAATCACCCAATTTCTCAGAATGCTGTAAACAGAAAGGCAATACCAGTAAACTAAACCCAGAACTCTGCAGCAAATAGATAAAAGGTAGCCAACAAATACTTCAAGCAAAAGTCTGCAACTTGACCAATATAAAGCTGTGGATATCCATAGCTCTTCTGTGTCTAAATTGCGCAGATCCGCACCTGATCTTTCTCGTGCTCTGCGTACTTCTCCCCAGATCCGCACTTGCATTGTCTTCCTAACAACGTACCTCCGCATTGTGATTTATTCTGCGCTGCGTACCTCGCATTGCGCCTTCTGGTTCTTTATGTACCCCACGCAATGCACCTTCTTCTTTGTTGCGCACCCCACAATACACCTTCTTCTGCATTGCATACCCCCACACTGAGCTTTCTCCTGCGCTGCGTACCCTTGCACTTACCCCGTGGATCGCCTGCAAACTTCTGATTAGGGCCAAATTAACAGTCCTCCAATGTGCCACAGTCAGTGAGATCCAGAGATTTTTTCATGTGCCCGAGAGATCATGACCTATCAATAGATTCGCCTTAAGTTTTCTCCTTGATTTAGATCTAGCTTTTAAACTAATCACCCAAAATTTCAGATCTTAAGATATTCAAATTCACAAGTGTGTAGCCAAGAGATCTCCTTTCCTTTTTATAGGCAAGCCTTTCTCAATACCACGGTCCAAAAGCATAATAACACAATACCATGAATCAAATACCTAGGATCAATATTTTTAGATGCAAAACCACGGACCAAAACCATAGGATCAAATATGTCGGGCTAAATACAATGGACCATTCATAAAGATTCCCATGTGCACGCGCTTTTGTGCATTGGAGTGAGTGAAAATGGGGTCCGCACCTTCTGAACGGAGCACCTGCGTGTATGCCCGCACTTCTGGGTCCGCGTACCTGCGGGTCCACAGCTTCTCATAGGATCACCTGCGGGTATCTCTTTTTCCATGATTTTGAGTGCCTAAACTGAGATCTACCACAAGAGTGAGTTGCCATCAAGTACAACACTTGTACCATAGAGCCAAACCAGAGTCATAATGCCAACATGAATTACTCTATTTTCTAGAGAAAGAAAAAAAAGGACTCCCAGATGCTAATCGATTGAAGCAAGTAGAAGCTATATGCTCTAAGAGAATCACGAAACTAGAGAATATCATTTCTGAATACACCTAGGTATTGTAAAGTATAGAAACTTGTTTATAAGACTTATAGAGGAAAGTGAAGAGACTTAGAGTGCTCCAACTAAAAATCACAAACTGATAATGGATACCGAAATAATTTCTAAAGAAGCTAGCATTAATAGGGAACCAAAATATAAGCTAAGATGTGTAAATCCTACACAACAATCTCCAATATCGACACCCAATACTAGTGCGACTTCATCCTCCAATAAAAGAAAGAGAAATACTACTACAATAGGAAAACTATCTCTTAGTGACCTATTATATGGAGGAGATGACACATATCTTCCTTGGAGATTCACTCCAAGGAGATCACATACGGTTCAAATAGCCAAATCCAAAAGTCCCTCCCAAAAGAGAAAGCGTTGAACAAACTATAAACGTGGAAGTTGAGAGCACCATACCATCTAATTGGGTTAGTTCTTGTGTAGCATAAAATCAGAAAATAATGGAGAAAATTATAGAAGAAGTCATTAATTTTAATGCATGCCATATCACATTGAAGAATGAAAATTATGACAAGGGAAGTAAAAAATTGAGAACTGAAAAAAGTAAAAGTTTATAATAATAAGGTTATTTATCAAGAACAAATGGATATTGTTGTGTCTAGAATTGGAGCCATGAGGCTCATGATATTTCATCAATCTAC
>APFE031592737.1:88472-105957 GCA_000404065.3 Pinus taeda | reverse complement strand
AAAATAAAAAAATCTAGAAGACACTTTAAATGCATCTAAATTTGGGTCCTCTATTAATGACACCTTTGGCAATATGGGAACCACCATTGTGAATAAATACCCATGCTAAATCTCATAGATCTACTAAAGTTGTCAATATCCTTAATGCAATGAAATCATATATCATCAATAATATATTTCAAAGATTGAAAACAATTGATCCTTCATGGAAAGTAGCATTCAATTTACTATGTTTGACACATGAAATTTAGTCATTTATCAATTTGGTTAAGAGTAATCTTAAGCTAGAGAAGAAATTTTTTGACAATGAGTGACTTAATTTTAATTAGAGGCTTGGATTACTCTCTTTTCTAGAGAAAGAAAACAAAGGACTCCTAGATGCTAATCGATTAAAGCAAGTAGAATCTATATTCTCTAACAGAATCACGAAACTAGAGAATATCATTTCTGAATACACCTAGGTATTGTAAAATATAGAAACTTGTCTACAAGAGTTATAGAGGAAAGTGAAGAGACTTAGAGTGCTCTAACTAAAACTCAATAATTGATAATGGATACAAAATAATTTTTAAAGAAGCTAGCTTGAATAAGGAACCAAAATATAAGCCAAGAGGTGTAAGTCCTACACAACAATCTCCAATATCCAGACCCAATGCTAGTGCGACTTCATCCTCCAATAAAAGGAGGAGAAACACTACTACAATAGGAAAGATACATCTTAGTGACCTATTAGATGGCGGAGATGACACATATCCTCCTTGGGGATTCACTCCAAGAAGACCACATATGGTTCAGACAGCAAAATCCAAAAGTCCCTCCCAAAAGAGAAAGCATTGAACAAACTATAAATGTGGAAGTTGAGAGAACCGTAATTTGTAGCAAAAAATTAGAAAATAATTGGTAAAATTGCAGAAGAAGTCTTTACTTTTAATGGGCACCCTATCACATTGAAGAATGCAAATTATGACAAGGGAAGTGGAACTGAAAAAGTAAAAGTTTATAATAAAAACATTATTTATCAAGAACAAATGGATATTGATGTGTCTAGAATTGGAGCCATGAGGTTCATGATATTTCCTCAATCCACTGGTGAGGCAATTGCACATTTTATTCGTGAACATGAAACAAAGAATCTGAGACTAAAAAAGAAAAAAAGAGAATAAAAGAGCTAGAAGACACTTTAAATGCATCTAAATTTGGGTCCTTTATTAATGACTCCATTGGCAATATGGAAACCACCATTATAAATAAACACCCATGCTACATCTCATATATCTACTAAAGTTGTCAATATCCTTAATGCAATGAAATCATATGTCATCAATAACATATTTCAAAGATTGAAAACTATTGATCCTTCATGGAAAGTAGCTTTTAATATACTATGTTTGACACATGAAATTTAGCCATTTCTCATTTGGTTAACAATAATCTTAAGCTAGAGAAGAAATTTGCTAACAATAAGTGACTTAATTTTAATTAGAGGCTTGAATTACTCTCTTTTCTAGAGAAAGAAAACAAAGGACTCCCAGATTATAATCGATTGAAGCAAGTAGAAGCTATATGCTCTAACAGAATCATGAAATTAGAGAATATCATTTCTGAATGTGAAAGCATAAACATTAGAAGAGGTGATAAATTTCTCAAGGAAGTAAAAATTGTTCAGGACCTAAATGGTCCATCCATCATACAAATTTATGAATTAATTTCAAGATACAGACTAATTTCATGATCCAATCGTTGAATGGTTGGAGCAATCTTACCTGGAAATCTCCATCGTGAATAACAGGTTTCGATCTTTTATCATGCTTGCTAAGTAGGATGACACAGAAAAAGGTGCATTCACAAGAGTTCTTCGAGGTTTGTATAATTATGGTTTCTGATGAAATGGTAAGAATGTGAATTGGATAAAAATAGTGGTTGTGAGACATTTTTTTACCTTAGGAAATTCCTTCCTTTTGTTGTGCAAGTTCTTGAAGCTCTCATATTTTCTCTTGCCCATTAATTTATATATACTTCAATCGATCGTATATTTCTCATTGGAGGTAGGGAACAACTGTGGTGGCTTCATTGAAAATTTCATTATACGTGACCCTGACCTTTTATCTTTTAGGTTAGGAATAAGATTAGTTGCATTGTAGTTTCCCCCTATCTTGCACTCATTATCCACTTGTTCTCTTTAGTCTTTCTTGTATTTTCCTACTAATTTCTTCCATCATGTTCGGTTTAGCCTCCTTTGTTTCTTATTTGTTTTCACTTCCTTGTTTTGACGTGTCTTTTCCTTTCTATTCTATTGAATTGACTTTGCATGATGGGTGTACTAGCTGGCCTTGAAATAACAATGTGGAAAAACAAAGAAGGACTTTATGACACTACAACATTTCACTAACTCTCCATCCTTCTTCCTTGTCTTGATTACACCATTTGGTCGATGGTGTTCTAACGGAAAATATGATCCTTTCATTAGGAAATCCTTGTGTCAAACTGTCATCTCCGTGCCTATTCTAGAAACCTCATTCCTACACTTGGTATTTATGTTTTCGTGTTTTCAGGATGATCCAATCAAGTAGAGAAGGACAAGGGGAAATTTTAATTGAGCAAACCAATATGTGAGGTCTTATATATGCTTCTCTGAAATTACAACCTCTCCTTCTCTCAATAAGTCGGGATCCCTCTTCTGCCCATGAAATAAATAAGTGTCGATGCATAGTCCTATATAAATAAATAAATAAAGGCGAAATAAGAGAAAGGCTTCTTGCACAGAGAGGTGGAGCAAGTAACTTTGTCAGGATACTCTCCAGGCTCGTGGTAGCCAAGAAATGTTTGTGTTCTTGAGGTGACTTCGTCGAGGTAGTGTCCAGGCCTACTCACAGTGGAGCAATACCAGAGATGAAAAATTACACTTTGAAAATCTAAAGCTTGCGAACTTCATTACCCTTTCCTGATTTAAAACATTATGTGATCACTAACCTTATGTTTGTGTTTAACTGAGTAAAGGAATGAAGGGGAATATGTTTAAGCATGGGATAAATGGGGAAGCCATAGTAGTCCCAATGATGAATCATTACTCCTAGAAGAACTATACCTTGCATGAAAGAATTGACAAAGGCAGTGAAGATTGAGTTCTACAACTGTGTCGCAAAGTGTTTTCGTTGTGACAAATACTCTCAAAAAAAATTCCTACACTCGAATTTTGGAGCCTACTGTGGATCTTTCAATTAGTCATTCTCTATTCACTTTTTGGTCAATTGATGCTTTTGATATCCCTTCTTGGATTGGAAGTGCCGAAGTCACTTTCTCACACATGCTCAGTCTGTAACAGGTGCATGAGTGCATTATTTATGCAATATTTGACAAGCATAGAATGGTCCATCAAGACTCTGCCTATGGAATGTCCAATCTATTTCGACAATTAGTGTGCACTAACATCAACAGCTTCTCACTTCTAGCTTCATTTGTACTTCTATTTCAGTGAGTTTTGCAAATGTCACTTCCTTCACCTTTATTTTTACGGGGATCATTTTCATGTTCCCAGTTGTTTCTTCCACTTTCTTTCCATTTAATTAGTTTCATTTTCATGTTGTCTTCACCTTGGCATGTGTTGTTTTCACCGTCATTCTCATATTGCAAGTGTCGTTCGCACTTTTATTTCCATATAGCAAGTGTCATCTTTTGGTGTGTGAATTGTTGCTTATCATGTAAAGTGAGTTTTGGTTGTTTCAAGGGGAAATATTTGTGATAATGATTTGTTATTATCATGTAGACATTTTTCACACTCATTTTTAAAGTTTCATATATTGTTGCACAAGTGTTTTCATTATCATCGCAAAATGTATCTTTAGTGTCGCATTTGGAATGGGTTGTCGCAATGTTATTGGATTGAGGGAAGTATGTTTTTCATGTGTTCTAAGTGTCCCATGTTGTGTTGTCAGGTCAACTAATTATGTCATGATGTTCAAGTCTTTATTTTATTCAACTTCCTCTCACTGATCCAACACTTAGTCAAAAGTGGAAAAACTCCTGACCGGGCCACTCATCCTCATCTAGCCCCCCTGAACTACACACTCCCTAGTCTAAGTCCTTAAGCAAAAATCTTATCTCTTGGCACTACTCAATGTGCAGTCTTTTTCTCCCATAACAACATATTTCACAACCTCAGTGCTCAATCCAATCCCCTAAATCCCAAAAGTATGAAATATTTCTCTCCATCTAAGCCAATATCATGCATTGTGTGGTCTCAGTCCTCAAGCCTTAGTATTGAGCTCTTGAATTATGCAAACCTATAATCACTTGGCCTCTTATCCTTCTAATACTATGCATTTCACAATTTCAGTGCTTAAGTCTAGGCTATGGCCTCCAAAACTACACAATCATTCCGTCCATATAAACCTAAAGTGTGCATTCCATAGTCACATACCTCAAGCCTAGCCCTTGAGCTCTTGAGTTGCACAAATTTGTAGTCACCTGGACTTCTCTACCTTCTAGAACTATGCAGTTGGATGAAATAATGCAAAACCCCTCAACCTGGCTCGATGACTCCAAAACCTATGCAATATTCTTTACCAATCTAGTATAAACTATGCATTGCATAGTCTCAAGGCTCAATATTCATTCTTGAATGCCTGAGCTATGAAATTGCATAGTCACTGAGCCTCTCCCTCAACCTATCACCCGATTCTGACTTAGTTAGTGGATCATCATGCAACATCTTAGACTAGGGGCTTATCGGACTGATATTGTCTTGTCATTAGTGGATTGCAGATGCAAGTACTCTATCACGCTATGTCAAGATGATGAATAAGGGGATGGAGAAGGAGGACATGCTAGAAGACACCTAAGGAACCAAGGATATAAGATGATCATCATGCAAGAATAAAAAGGAACACTAGACTATAACATAATATGGAAGATTAAGACCACATTGAAGACTCCTTATCTTCAATTCATAAGGAGGAGGAACAAGAAGAACATGCACCATCTTTTCAAGAAAACACAAAGATAGAAGCACCAAAATGTGACTTCACATTGCTATTTTATCATGCAATATATGTCATCAGTGTCATGTCATGTCATATCATGAGCCATCATGTGTCACATCAATTGTGATTATGTAATTTTATATTGGAAAATGTAATGTGAAGTGGAAGTCTAGGAGTCATCTATGTAATGTGAAGAGTCATGTAGGAAGTCAAAAAGTCATGAGAAGTCAAACATTCATGAGGGTAGTCCAAGAGTCATAAGGGAGGTGAAGGATCACCCCATTCATTATATATACACCCTCATTATACATTCAAAGGAATTTTCACCTTGGGTTTGCCTATAAGGCATTAGGGAGACAAATTTACACTTTTTGGGAGCAATTCATGGCTCAAATGATCCACTATTGGAGCTATTGATGATCACTATATTCATGTATATTGGGACTTTTACTTAATACTTGAATCCTGATGGACGACATGTTTTCATTTTTCGATTGTGAATATTTGAAATTTTATTCTATGAATATTTATAATTCATGTTTTCTTTCAGCTGTACTAAAGTAGTTTAACTATTTCAGTCATTTTAGTCCTTATCTAATCAAATAAGTATTGTAATGGTTATAAAAATTATCGCATCTATGTGGACTATTCTACTTGATGTTAGGTGATTCTCTTTTTCTTGTGTGTGGTTCTACTAGTGTGGTACTACTACCGCTCTCTTAGAGGCTCACGTTTCCTCTCCCTGTAGTAGAAGAACCTTGATACACCTGCAACTGAACATTCACTAGGCACACTTACTTGTTTTCTGCAAAGGAACATACATGCTTCTCTCTCTCTTGATGATAGCTAAAGTGAAGGCAAATCTATAGGAATATATTAAAATCGGGTTGATATTCTAGATGGGGCTCCTATTCGAAACTGTGTGAGGTTTAATTGGGACTTCACATCGGGGAGACCCCCTTGGTTAACATATTTCCATCACCGTCAACACATGAATTAACACAATCCGTGATAATTTTCTGAATATTTTGTTTCCAGAAAGGAAGATACATTTACTAAAATAGATATAATGAATTTGACAATTATTGGTGGTTCTTTAGTCTAGTGATCGAAAAATCTAGTAAATGATGTTATGGAATAAATGATAGATGAATCACTTGATATAGTAATAGTGGCATTGGGATAACTAGAGTATAGTTCATAGTGGACTAATACTTGTTCTTGTGAGATATTCATAGTTAAAAGATGACCTACAAAGAAATTGGATAAACAAAGCCCTAAATATATATTGAAAAGCATCCATAGTTTATATTCCATTTCAATATTTACATATATTTTTCTTATAACTTTGGCCAGGCTTATATAAAATGTATTTCAAAAGAAACACAAAATATATTCCCTTGAAATGACGAAGCGTAGAGTGAGATTTCATTGAGAATCTTGCAAATTTGTGCACTTTCACACCTCCACACTTTTTACAATGAAATATTCTTTCGTATCTCGAAGTGAAATTGATTTATTAATTTTATCATTCCCAATATGCAGTTGCTTGGTATATAATATTTCTCAGTGTTTAGTTCGGGCCCATCCTATGTTTATAAGATGGAGTTTGATAGAGTTTATATGTTTTAATCTCTTATTTTTCAAGAAATTGTCATTTCAAAAAACAACTAACAATTAAACAATCACGGTCTGTGCTTTCACGTATTGAAAGTGTTCCAAAATCTTGGAACATTTATTTTCGTATTTAATAGTGTTTAATTATTTAGGTTTCTTGAATACATTATCATAAAAGTTTTGTAAATAAAATTTATTAAAAAAATATACTTAAAGAAAGAAATTCTCACAGAGATGCATACCGTGGAAATGTGGATGAAGCTTTCATCATATCGAACACATAGAAAGCTTTCACTATGCCAAGTCCATAGGTGTAGGGGAAGATTTCATTGTGTGTATTTTGGGTGTATGGAGGAAGATTTCATTGTGCGAATGCAGGGAAAGATTTCATTGTGAAGAATGTGCATATGAAAATCAAGCTTTCATTGTGCGAATGAATATTTCATTGTCTGTAGTATGAAGATGCACGAATGCAAAGGTTCCAAATAAATCAATATATAATATTGCACTTTGGGAAAACCATATATCTCAAAGTTTAGATTTCATGTGTCGGAAGAAGATGTTCATAAATAAATTTCATTGTAGAATATGTGTAGATGCAAAGAAAGCTTCCATTTTGCAGAGGAATATTTCATTGCAAGTATGAATTTTTCACTATGCAAAGTCTTGACATGCACTATTATTGTAGCGTATACCCAAATGAAAAGAAAGCTTTCCTTATGTGGAGGAGAATTTCATTGCAGGTATGAACATTTCATTATGTTGAACTTGCAAATATGCAATTGCAAATATGTAGAGGAAACTAATATATAATAGTGGCTCAATATTTGCTTGTTACGAATTTCTAGGCTCCACACAATGTATCAATATGCACTTCTATACTTCGCATAATAATATGAAAATCTTAATATTTCAAAGTGTTTAATTGTTATCTTATGCTTTGCATTAAATGAAGCTAGAACTAGAATTTTACTCATGTTCTTGGAGAATTTATATGTCTACTTCTAATATTGTGTATGAAGATAATGTTGGCAATTCTCTTTGAAAGCATGGTGTTTCACATCCCATACCATTGCTTGCTTGTAGTTTCGTTTTCTTTTATAATGGTTGTGAAAATGACAATTTCCTTTATAACTTTAGAGATTTATATTTTTATACACATTCTCTTGGTGGATTATTTAAAAGCTGAAGAAACATGAAAACTTTCAATGTTCAGAGTGAAAATATGTGAAATAAGCTTTCATTGTGCAGAGATGCATGAATGTGGAAGTGTGGAAGGTGCTTATGGATAATATTGTTGAATGTTTCACTCACCTCCATTTAATCTAGTTGCTTAATATCAATTTCTAGATATGCACTTGCTTTTCACAATATCTATATCATATCTAAAAGTTCAAATTTCATTTTCTCGAATTCGGAGCTATGGAGATTTGATTTTTTGGAGGAATATTTCATTGTAGGCATAAAATTTTCATTATGAAAAGTGTTGACATGCACAAGTCCAAAGGTGCAAAATAATTTGATATATAATATCACTTAGTATTTTCTCAATAATAATTTCTAGGCTCTGCAGAATGTATGAAGCGAAAACTTCACACACATTCCCCTCCACACAAATTTATGATTTCCAACCCTTATTTTGGAGGTATGAAAATTACAGATGAATATTTTCTTTATTTTTGCTACACACCCATTCTCCCACAATACAACACTTCCTCACATGCATTAAAAAACCCTTCATTTAATAATCAATAATAAGTACCAAGAATATGCCATGAATATGAAAGGCACATAGTATTTAAAAGCCATGAATACCAAGATTGGCTCTTTCTACTTATATTCCATTATAATTCTGACGTGGATTGTTGGGTGGCCACATGTGCAGAGATGCAGAGGAAGCTTTGGCACTTCGGAGTAACCACATATCTCCTATTTCAACTTTGATTATACTAAATGTAGAGATATGAAAAAATATTTCATTGCGCAGAGTGTGAATGTGTGGAAGAAGCTTTGACTGTGTGGAGGTAGATTTCATTATGGACATGAAGTTTTCATTACAAAGTATAGAGTTGCAAAAGAAAGTGATATATAATATTTCTCAATATTTTCTCAATATGAATTTCCTGGCTTCACAAAATATATGAATATGCACCTCTACACTTCACATAATGTATCAATGTTAGTGGTGGCAAGAGATACTATATAGACCTTATTATTGTTTTTAACTCTAAGATAGATTGTTGGGTAGTCACATGTGCGGTATGCAGACATGCAAAGGGGCCCTTCATTTTGTGAAGCGTGGAGGTGTAGAGTCAAGAATACCAACAAATGGCAGAAATGTTTGTCGAAATGAAGCTAATCCAAAATGGATTTGGATAGATTCCTAAGTCAAGCTATTCCTAGCAGAGGAAAAATCAAAGTCCAAGGAAGTTCCTGGAACTAGCCCCATTGTAGACATCGTCCCATTCTGAATCTGCTACAACTTGAATGGGTAAAAATATACTTAGGATGCAAAAGTTATTGGAGAAAGAAGATGCCTTTGTCCTTTGGGGAAAAGAGACAAAAATCCTTGAAAAGTGGGCAAAAGACCCTTATAAGGGAAAAATTGCTTTGCATGAGGCAAAGAGGAGGACTTAAGGTGGGGCGGAAGGCACCCTCGATCAGTGCCCTCCGATGATTGGATCGGTGAGTCGGATCCGAGGCAGGTCTGCATACATTACAAGAGGTAAGGACCCCTGGGGCCGATGCAATATGTCGATCGCTAAAATCGGCTGATCACCATTGGCGGTGGCCATGACACTAGGCAAAGGCGAGAGTCCACGACACGCGATATCGTAATCGACATCAGCAATACATAGAACCCCTGGCCGAGTGACATTGTGATCGCTAATATCGGTGATCGATGATCGTCGACCCCTGGTGCCGATAAAAGGGTCAAAATTGATAAAATTCTAAACGATATGCCATAAATTTTGAAATCCACCCAAAGGAATTTTCTATGTATTTTCAAAGTTTTTAACGTATTTTCTAAATGCAAAGGGAAGCCATGGAATGGGCATTGCAACTTGTGATCAGTGATTTCAGGTGGACCCGGTAGTGTTATAAAGTGGAATTAAGGACTTTTGAAGTCCGATAAACAGAGATTTGGCAATTTTTCCTGTGTTTTACAACATTTCTTTGTGTAAACAAGGAACGACTATTTCTGGGGGATTTCAAGCACCGATGCACTCTTCCATTATGGAACAGGTGCCCACCTCCCCTAAAGGTGTTAGCAATGATTATTTAATGCTCAAAGAGGGGATTTGAGCGGACCATGGCAAGAAGACAAAGAGCCTGAGAGCTGAAATGAACAGACAACACCGATTAGCTAAAAGCCACAGAATGACAGAAAAAGAAAATAATTAGTAGCTCTAAAATGGGAGTACAAAAAGCTAAGCCAAAGTAGGAAGCTAAGGAAATTGAGAGCAGAGAGAGCTCAATTGAGCAGAGGGAACAAAAAAATGCATCTCAAAAAGAAAACATAGAAGTGCATAGCAGCCAAGGGAGTCAATTGGTGTTCAAGTGAAAAGCCATAGAGATGTAAATTATAGAGAGTTGTAAATTTCAGAGAGCCAAAGAAGCTAGAGCTGAAGAGGTAGAGCTAGAGCCAGAGCTAAGATCTAGAGCCAAGAGCCAGAGTGAGTGTTGAGAGCCAAAAAGCCGAGAGCTTCAAGAGGTAGGGAGAGATGGTGTTCTGAGCCCATTGTTCCTGTGTAAAACAGTGGAGTTGAGCCAAGGGCTTGTAAAAGGACCTGCCATAATCCTATAGAGCCTAGTAAAGTTGACTAGAGCTCAAGGAGGCGTAACCAAAGAGTTTTAGGTGAACTCTAGATTAAATTGTTGTCTTATGTGCTTGTTTTAATGCTACATTATTTACTATTATGTGTATTTATATATTGGTTTCAACACATTAATTTACAGCACCTGAACAATTTAAAACAAATACTAGCATACACCTTAATATCAAGCACTTATTAATTCCGCGTTGGTTAACCAATAAGACTTCGAAATATTTAAAGATTTGGAAGTGAGAGAGGTTCTTGTAAGTTGGATAAGAAGCCTAAGTGCCCCATTTTTAGATCAGGTGGTATCAGAGCTTAAGATTGATTAACCCCACCTTCAAAGAAGGTTATATTAGAATGCTTGATTGACAAAACAAAAATTTCTTGTCTAAAAGGTGTTTAACTAGCAAGACGTTGATTGTATGCTTGTTTCTTAGACTGAATATTTTCTGAGTTTGCAGAGGTAAAGGGAAAGTTGTTGCTAGCTCAGTCCAAGAAGGACATATAGGAAGAAGGGCTGAAGGCATTCTTCTATCCTAAGGACCTCAAGGCAGTCCTTAAGGCACAAGAGCCTTGTTGCAAAAGGTTGTTGAAATAAGCTCTTTATTAATCTTGTTTGAAGTTCTTTATTCATTGGCATAATGACAACTTCCTCAAGTGTATCCTTGAATTCTTCCTTCTTCATTACAAGACTCTTTGATGGAGACTTGAAGCAGGATTTGTTCGTCATGATGGACAAGGTGAGAGAAATGTATGAGGGTGGAAAAAAGAGCAACATACTTAGAGAGCAGTTAAATTCCATGAAGGAAGAGAAGCAAATTCTTTCTAACAAATTGTAGGAAATGGAGAGGCAACTTCATATTGCAAATATGAACCTGAAGAGGATGCATGAGTTGGAGTCACAACTTTTTGTTACCCATGAAGCCTTGGTCAAGTATCAGCTTAAAGAAGAGGTATACCATTGTAGTTTTTCTTCAAATTCTTCTAAGAATGCTTATATTGGTTCTTTTGAAAAGCATACTAGAGGCATAGGTTCCAAGCTAATGTCCAAGATGGGCTATGAAGGAAAGGGCTTGGGAAAGCATGCACAAGGTATTTTTGAGCCAATAATGGGTGAAGAAAGGCCTAAGTATTTGGGTCTTGGATATGGACAGTCTTATGGAGAGAGTTGCAACGCTGTCGTGAAGGCGATTGAAACAGCTCCAAGAAGGGGTTGCATTGCAGAGTGTGAAGGTTGTATTTAAGAGGAATGCAATGGCTTGAAACATCATTTGTAGGATGCAAGTGTTCAGAAGCACACACTTGAACTATAGAATTATGGAAACTCTAATAGCCTTGAAGAGATTGATGGTGTTCCAAAGGGAGCCACTCCTTCATTTGCTTCATCTCCTCATGAAGGCAATAAAGGTGAAAGAGGCAGGTATAAATCTGGTTATAATCATGTTTCTTTTGATTTTGTAAAGCATGATAAATTTCCACATAAGCATGGGAAAAGAGTTGCATGTTCCTTTTGTGGTTTGGATAACCATCATGTTTCGAGATGTTGGAAGAGAATGGCCACATATAGGAAACTTTTGAAGGAAAAGAAGCAAAGAGCCAAAGGTCCATTAGACAAGGAAAATCATGATGTTAAGAGGGTGCACATGTGTTGCACTTATTGCCATAAGTAAGGACATCTTGTTGAAAGGTGTTGGACTCTCAATCCAGTAATGCTTCCACAAAAGCTAAAGAAAGTGGAAAGAGAAGTCTGCAGAAATGGAAATGAAGTTTCCATGAATCATGGGTTTCAAAATGATTCACATGTTGATGCTGACATGCAAACAAAGGAAAGACCTTTGAACTGGATTGGTAAGAAATGGTTAGAGTTCTTTTCTAATTAAGGTTGCATGTCTATTGATGCATTTATTTTCATTTATTGTCGATGAGATGCAAGTTACAAGTTTCTACCAAGATGGTGAATGGGAAAAGGATGAGTAGGAGACTCACTTTGTTGCTACAACATTATATTTCATTTCATCTTCGAAAGTATAGTGTACTTAAGTGAAAGTTGAAGGATGAAATGCATGCATAAGCTTGATGTGCATGAACATAGGGATGTTGATGTTTTCCTTGTTTTGAACATGTATGTGTAATTAACTTGAAGGGCTGATTGCGTTAAACATGCATGCAATGTGGACATTGAAAGAAGTTAACTTGGTCTCCAAGATGGAGATAGTGATGAAATGTTCATCTTTTAAAAGGAGTCCTAATGGTCCTTTTCTACATGCTTGACTTGAATAGTCATTTTTTTTAAAGGCATGTTTTGCGGGCTTGTTGTCTAGTCGATCATTTTGTATACAAATGTAAGTATGGAGGTATTCACAAAATGTGAAATTGTTTCTTTGTTGAAGCGGGAGTTTAGGCCATCCAGTTGTTGTCTATATGCATGTTGTTGTTAACATATGTTGTTGGTAGCTTCTTAAATAGGTACAAATGAATGTTTTGTGGAGAAGATGTATATCACATTTGTTGAGCCACCTTGGATCAATGATCAACGAAGAGAAGCTCAAACTACCTTCTATAACCATTTCAATAGGATTTTTGTAGGAAGTCAAGGAGGAAGACAGTTCTTCCCAGGAAGACCAGCCCATCCAGGAAGAGAATTGGTCAAAAACTTTGGTTCAAAACCACTATGCAAGGCAAGTGTATAAAGGCTAAAAGAAGAGGGTGTTGTTACTCTCAAGTACTGTTTAGATCAGTATATCAGTTGTTTGGAGACCAAAAGTTATTTTAGTGGGAAGGCATGATCCAAAATGGATTTGGATAGATTCCTAAGTCAAGGTGTTCCTCACAGAGGAAAAATGAAAATCCAAGGAAGTTCCTAGAACTAGCCCCATCGCAAAGATCGTCCCATTTGGAATCTGCTGCAGCTCGAATGGGAAAAATAGACTTAGGATGAAAAATTTATTTCAGAAAGAAGATGCCTTTGTACTTTGGGGAAAAGAGGAAAAAATATTTTAAAAATGGGCAAAAGACCCTTATAAGGGAAAAAAATCACATTGCATGAGGCAAAGAGGAGGACTTAAGGTCGAGTGGAAGGAACCCCCAATTAGCAACCTCCAATGATCGGATCAGCAGATCACATTAGAGGTAGGCCTACACACATAGCAAGAGGTAAAGACGCCTAGGGCGGATGCGATATGCAAATCGCTGAAATTGGCCGATCGACATCGGCAGTGGCCATGACACGAGGCAAAGGCAGAACCCTATGATGGACAATATCGTGATCGCCGATATCGGCAGATCGCAATCAGTGTCAACGATACACAGAAACCCTGGCCGAGCGACATTGCGATCGTCGATATGGGCGATTGACACTCGTCGACCCCCAATGCCAATAAAAGGGCCGGACCCGATAAAATTCTAAACGATATGCCATAAATTTTGAAATCCACCCAAAGGCATTTTCTAAGTATTTTCAAAGTTTTTAACGTATTTTCTAAATGCAAAGGGAAGCCATGGAATGGGCATTGCGACTTGCAATAAGTGATTTCAGGTGGACCCGATAGTGTTATAAAGCGGAATTAAGGACTTTTTAAGTCTGATAAATATAGATTTGGTATTTTTTCCCATGTTTTACAACGTTTCTCTGTGTAAATAGGGAAAAACTGTTTCTGGGGGATTTCAAGCGCCGATGTACTCTTCCGTTGTGGAACAGGTGTCCACCTTCCCTAAAGGTGTTAGGAATGATTATTTAACACTCAGAGAGGGGATTTGAGCAAACCATAGTCGGAAGACAAAGAGCCCGAGAGCTAAAACGAACAGACAACACCAATTGGCTAAAAGCCACAGAATTATAGAAAAAGAAAATAATAAGAAGCACTGAGATATGAGAGCAAATATCTAAGCCAAAGCAGGAAGCTAGGGAAATTGAGAGTAGAGAGAGCTCAATTGAGCATAGGGAACAAAAAAATGCAGCGTAGAAAACAAAATCAGAAGCGCAGAGTAGCCAAGGGAGTCACTTGGAGTTCAAGTGAAAATCCAGAGAGCTATAAATTATAGAGAGCCAAAGAATCTAGAGCTGAAGAGCCAGAGCCAGAGCTAGAGCCAAGACCAAAGCTAAGAGCGAGAGTGAGATCCGAGAGCCAGAAAGTCGAGAGCTTCAAGATCTAGGGAGAGATGGTGTTTTGAGCCCATTGTTCCTGTGTCAAGCAGTGGAGTTAAGCCAATGGCTTGTAAAAGGACTTGCCATAATCCCAGAGAGCCTAGTCAAGTTGACTAGAGCTCAAGGAGACGTAGCCCAAGAGTTTTGGGTGAACTCCAGATTAAATTGTTGTCTTATGTGCTTGTTTTACTACTACATTATTTATTGTTGTATGTATTTATATATCTGTTTCAACACAATAGTTTATAGCACCTGAACAGTTTAAAACAAATACCAACATACACCTTAATGTCATGCACTTATTAATTCTGCATTGGTTAATCAATAAGACTTGGGAATATTTAAAGCTTTGGAAGTGGGAGAGGTTCTTGTAAGTTAGATAAGAAGCCTAAGTGACCCATTTTCAGATCAAAAGCATTCTCAAGTAATGACAAGACACAAACCCTACATTGTCTTAATCAATTAATTAGCAGTAGAGGGAGGGACTATGTTGTGTTATAGCTATTAATATTTTTTAATTGGCCTGGTGAATCCTAATGGTGAAAATGAAGTTAATAGTGATAAAGAGCATGATGAAAATTTGATGCTTCATTTCTTTAAGGATTCTCATTTGTAAACTATGTAAATTTATGTTAATGTAAAATTTATATGTTAGTAGAAATATTTTATGTTAATTTATCAAAACTTTCTTTTACATTAATATTTGATTTTATATGAAGGTAATACTAGTGCAACCATATAAAGTAAATGGCTGGTAAATATTGATAGGAATTTATCCATGATAAGCATCAAAATATTTACCCTAAAGTACTTCTCACGTTGCCCAAATTAAAAAAACAAATCACCAAAATGAACTAAAGTATAACTTTATTTCAAATTAATATTGCTATAAATGATAATAAAAAAACTGATATATGATGAAACAAATGCTTCACCATGGATATTCATCCCCACTTTACTATGGATATTCTTAACATTTGAATAACTTTCTTTTTTCTACAATACTATGGGTCAATACCATGGCTTATCAATACCACATACTCTATATGACGTGTTGATATGAAATTTTCCTTAATTAATTAATTTGAGAGAAATTAATTAAAAGATTATAACTAACTTGGACTTAAATTGTAACCCTTGATTTGTGTATACTACTATGAATATTCAAATGTATTCTATGGGAGTTAAATCTCCACTACCCACCTAATAATGATTGATAATTAAATTAAAAATTTGGAAGGCTTATTCTAAAATAAACATGCCTATTGACATAATAATATTGATTTGAAGCACATGAGGCATAGAATAGATGGTGATGGGGTATACTATTAAGTCACTCTATAATGTTAAGTTCACTAGTTCAAAACTCCGTGGGCAAAAATCTAGTCATGTTAAGGGTTGGTGTGGCCCAAGCTCGGTGCAATCCCGGGATGATTTTGACAGCTAAGATGCCATTGAGTTACAGTTTCTCAAGCCAAAGGTCAAGTCTAAAGTAAAAACTAGACAACTTAACAAACAAACAAAAAAAATATATATTGAGCTGAGGTTATTGTTTTATAAAATCTTTGAAATTAGATAATTCATTAAAAAAATCAGTTTCCTCTTAAATAGAAATAATTCTCATTTATTTTATTATTAATTCAGACATCATCTTGAAATGATTAAGTTAAATTTTTAAACAAATAATAGTATGAGGGGGATAGGAGTATATCATTACCTTTGATCATGAAAGAGTAAACAACTAATGCTCACAAATCAAATGTTAACAATAATTTTACACTAATCTTATTTTGAATTTTTCTATTATGACTTTTGTGTGAGCTTTGTGATGCCTAGCATTGATTGTACCTTTCACAACTTCCTTCACCCACCCTGACCTCCTTCATAATCCTCTACATAAAATTTTGTTCACTTTCAATGACCTCCTTCACAATATTTTGCATAGCCTTTGTTATTCTTGCCATGACTTCCTTCACAGTCCTCTACATACAATTTGTTGCACTTTCCATGACTTCCTTTTGCATAACTTTTGGATCTTCTAGTGGATTCCTGGAATATAGGGTCATTAGTCCCTAAATTTTTGTATCTATGGTCATAATGCATATGTTACTAAAAAGTATGAATTTCGAGAAAAATGAGAACTTGGGCATTAAAAAGAAATGAAACACAAATGACATTGAAATTATAGGTAAGGAAGTGGCGTTCCACCTTGTTTTGGTAAACTAAACGTAATTTCCATCTATTTTTGCTAAGGCCATTATTTTTTTATAAACACGAAACATATTTATCTCATTTGGTATAAATAGAAATAGTTGTTGAACACATATCTCAATAAAAAAATGTTTTAATGGTCTCTAGTTACCTATTATTTTTATAGGTGGATTATTTCCTTTGATTTTCTAAATAAGCTTTGCTTATATTCATCTACAAGACTATAAGACCTATAGTTTTGTGGGATATAATGGAAAAAATAGATAATGATATACCTTTGCATATTTCAAATATAGTAGCCATAATAGTGTATACAAAACTTTGTCTTACATTTCTGCTAGATTAAATGGAAGAAATAACTAGTGATATGCCATTGTGTATCTCAAATTAGGTAGCCATAATAACATATACATCAAACACTTTTATAAAGTTTGAATCATCAAAGAGATTATTTTCCAATTCAACAAACAATAGGAAATTCCTTTTAGTAACAAAATATAAGAAAAGAGAACAAGCATAGAATGGAAGAATCACCATATGATCATTTACAAAGTGCTCAAATTTGTAGGAAACCAACTCAATGAAACTTTTCCGCTTTGATGTTGCAAT
Source organism: Pinus taeda (assembly GCA_000404065.3). Lineage (NCBI taxonomy): Eukaryota > Viridiplantae > Streptophyta > Pinopsida > Pinales > Pinaceae > Pinus > Pinus taeda. Next base: position 88,576 of record APFE031592737.1, on the reverse strand, counting down.
ATCCTAAAGTTTATTTCTATTACTATTTTCCAGAACACATCACATGAATGTTAGAGTAATCAAGGAACCTCTTGGTAGTGATGAATTTCCACCTATTCTTCTTC
>APFE031592737.1:70935-88462 GCA_000404065.3 Pinus taeda | reverse complement strand
TATGTTTTTCACTACTTCAAACATGGAAATAATTAGAATAACTAGTCTTAAAGATAAAACTTTGATACATTTCAAAGACAATGAGAATCAACTTAATTAACTAGGGAATTCTACTACAAAAGAGATGAAAAGTCTAATGGAACTTGGAATCTTGTGTCAATAGAATAATAACACTAAATTCATTACTGCAATACAATGGAAATGTAAAACATGATAACTCTTTATTTGTTACAAATGTTGGAGCAACAATGAATTATTCATCTACTTCTCTAAAGCACAAAAATCAACACATGGTGTTTCCCTTGAAAAATGGAAGCACACAAACCCTATGTTCTATTTTATTGCCATCTCCTCCTTTATTTTTTCTTGGTTCAAGAGTTTTTGGCACATATAGGATGCATGTGAATGATGCATATAATGTCCCCACATGCACAACATTATTACATGCATGGAAAAGTATGGGAAATATAGTTATAATGTCACAACATGTTCTTCAAATGCTAACCTATAATGCTTGGAAGGTGTTTCTTCTATGACAAACATCGTCCAAAAATTTTCTTACATTTAAGTTTTGGGTTCTACTTATGATCTCATGATCAGTCACCTCAAGTTTTCCACCTTCACTTCATGGTTTCTTGATGTTTTTCCAAGTGATCAAGTGTTCTTATGAGAATCTGTGTCAAATCCACTTGCTTATGTATGCTTAGCCTTTTGATGTGTTCTTAAGCGTACCCTCTTCTAGGAAGCTCAGTATTAAATTTTTACCTTTGGATACAGATATTTTTCAATCCTTGAAAGTAGTTCTTATGCAATCCCTAGATATAATGGTTGTATAATGCCCAGTGATAGTAATTGCGCAACTCACGATGATAGTCACTGTGCAACCCTTGTTGACAGTGACTACGTAGTTCATAAAGACAATTATTGTGAAATTATTGTTGACTTTTTCTACAAAATATTAGTTGATAGTGAGCATGCGATCCTGGGAATCTATCATTCTCTCACCCTTACCTGCATTTGTATTGTCATTCCAGTAATTTTTATCAACTTTCGTTGTTGCACACCTTCACTTTCACAAATGTCACTTTCGCTTTTGTGACTATAAATTTTTCTTGCTTTCACTTTAACAAGTGTTTCTTTTGAATTTTATTTTCTCTATCATGTGTTGCTTTAACTTTATTAGATTTTGCAAGTGTTGTTTTCCTTTTCTCAGGGCGCAAGTGCCCCTTTTAATGTGTTCACACTTGCATGTCAACACTTAGCCAACTAATGGAGGAGTTCTAGTGACTCTTTGCATTATATATAATATATAAAATATATAATTATATATATACTATATATTATATATATATATATATAAATAATATATAAATATATCATAAGAATATGTGATATACACACGTTCATATATTAGGAAACCTTTTGGTTATAGTCGACACTGTTGTTCTACTTTGTATTCTAAGTGTCGCAAAGCTACGTTTCAACTATTGCGATTAGAAATAAGACTTGATTTGTTGTCGTTTCAAGGTATGCAGGTGGATTTTGAATATTGTGCATTCTCTTAGCTTTTTTTGATGTTATCTAAGTGTGAGGTTACTATCAAGGCTTGTTTTCATGTCATGTTCTCTCTTATTTGAATGATCACACACTTAGTCATTTTTGGAGCATTCATTGTCTTTACAACTTTCTAACTCTCTCTTGGAACTATGCACTACATAGTTGTAAGTCACATACTACCACCCTTGCCTCCTAGAACAACACAAAATGTGGTCATTTCCTCTAAGTACTGCGCATTTCACAATTACAAATGCTCAGTATCTACCTCCTATCCCTTAAACCTACATAATATTTATCCCAGTTAGTCTTCCATTTGACATTGCACAGTCTCAATCAATAATAAATATTCACTACCTCCTTGATCTATGTAATTTGGAAATCACTTGGCTAAATATTCGCTAAATTGTGCAATGCACAATCACAATCAGATGTCCTACCTCATTGTTTCATTGTCTCCCTTAATTGTGCAGTTTTGTCTTCCAGTCCCACAACCATTATGTATTTCTCAGTCACAGTGATTATACCTTCATCACTACCTCCTGGAACTATGCAATCCCTAAGCCTCCTCCTTAGTCTTGCACTGTGTTAGACTAGGATTTTTTTGGCAAATGTTGTGTTGTCATGAGTTAATTTCATCTTTAGGTATGATATCATGATGACACAATGATGCTCAAGGATGTCATGTAAGAACACACTTGTGAAGTATAAGAGATAAAAATACTATCAAGCAAGAAGATGAAAGGACACTAGGTCACAACAGAAAATTGAAGATAAAAATCACAAGGAAGACTCCACTTCATCTAATCTCTAGGAGGATGAGATGAAACACATGCAAGTTGTATCATGAAGATACAATGAAGGTCACTAAGGAGAGGCTACAAGAGAGAATTTTTTAAGAAGAAGCAAAAGAAAGAACCATAAAAAATGACATGTAAAAATCCTAGACTGTGACATAATGGTGGCATCTCATGTTGAATTGGAAGGTTCTAATGTTGATCCAAACCCTTTGGAGGGTAAATATAAATAACAAGCAAAGATCCATCATGAAGAAGATACAAAGATAGAAACTAGGAGAAAGGCTTGGCCCAAACACATCAAAATGAAGTTCCATGTCATCAATGGCTTGTCCAAGTGTCATCACAAAGTCATAGGTGTCAATGTATCATTCACATCATTTGTGGATGTAATTATCATATTTTCAAAATTGAGAAAATATAAAATGTGGAAGACCAATGGTCCCACATGGAATGTGAAAAGTCACTAGAAAGGTCTAGATTCATTAGAAGCTCAAAGGTCGCATAGGAATTTGAAATGTCATATGGGAGATCAAGAGTCATGAGGGAGGTCAAGAGTCACATGGGACGTCAAGAGTCACCTCATTTATTATAAATAGACCCTCATATCTCAAGAGAAGGGACTTTGGTCTTTGGAATTTTCGCCTGGGCTTCTATAATCTTGCATAGGAGAGATGATCTTTCTTTGGAGGAGAAAGTAGAGACTTAATGTTCCAATATTGGGGATAGTGTGGCAACATTGTAATTTTATATTTTCACACTTTCACTTAATATATGAAGCTAACAGAGCCATCGCACATTCACCACACTTTTATGCATATGCCATGAATGATTGTAAGACTATTCTTTCATTGTTTGTGGTGTATGTTTATGTTAATACATAGTAATGAAAATGAACTATTTCATTGGATTTGGTATGTATCTTGTTGAATGTGTGTTATTACCTTCTTTTATCATTGTTGTTATCTTATGAATAGCTTTTTAGGTTAAACAATGCTTCTTTCGAAGATCTTGTCTGTCTCTTTTAGGATAGTTCTATTACTTTTCTTCTAGAGGATGAATCTCTCTTTCCTTGCCAAAAAGTACCTTATATGCATTGAAAGTTGTATGCCTCACAGTGTCAACTTACTTGCTTATTTATAATATTATTTGCATAATCTTTTATGTTGATAATTACAACCAAGGAAAATTCCTAATGTTTTGGCAACTGGTCGGTGCTCCTATTCCAAATGATGTGAGGTGTAATTAGGACTTAATACCATGGAGGCCTCCTTGGTTGACGTATTTCTAATGCCTTCAAAAATTGGTGCTAGAAGGAGGGTAGATGACAAGCGAAGCCCATTGAGTCGGTTTGAGTCTCTTATCTTGAATGGCTCATTCCCATATTATACTCTCATGATGTTTTTCTAATAGATCGAATCTTAAAATTGCACTCCCTGCATAACTATTTACAACTTATCTCAATTAAAGTTCGATGGAAAGGGAAGAACATGCATAGCTGAGCATATATCTTAATTCCTTAAGTTTTGTGATTTTCATGAAGTAGATTGTTAAGATGTTGCTTGTAAATTATTCAACCTCTCTCTTAAAGGTCAAGTTAAGTTGTGGTGTCATACCTTACCATTTTCTTCACTTCATTCATTTGAACAACTCTTTAAGGAGGTTCATCAATCCTTTGATAGGTATGATTATCGAAAGCTATATAAGAAGATAAATAAACTTAAAATGAAGCATAATGAATCATTAGAAGATTTTGCTAATATATTTATTCACCTTTGCTATGAATTTTCCAAGGAATATGTGGATTCAGATTTTATGAATAAAATATTTCATGATTTAGTTTATATTCCTTTGGAACAATCTAAATCTAAAACATTTACAAGCTCTCTAGGTTGTCTTAGTCTCAGGACACTTAAAATTTCAAAGGAGGAACCTACTCTCCATTTTGTTCCTTCTCCTCGTTATTTTTCATCACCAAATAAAGTGGTCCCTCATATCAATGATCAAGTTGGAAAACATGAGAATCAAATCATTGATCCACTTATCCCATCTTTATATCCTCCCCATGGACAATATATTATCCAAGAAAATTTTTAATGTTCTAGTAAATCCATGGAGCCTGAGGTGAAGACTAGTGTCCATAATTCGAATCTTGAATATAATATGATTGAAAATATTGCTTCTACGAAAGATGCCTTTTATCCCTTCTCATTTACACTTCACGGCCCTTTGTATCTTGATTCGCTTAATCAATCTACTTCACCAATAACTACTCCAAATACTCTATATTTTCAATCTGCTAGTTCTCATGGTAATCAAGTACAAGGTGATCACAATTCATAGATAGAGGTTCAAAAGTATGAAGAAACTTTTAATCTTGCTTCTCTTTTTCAAATTAATCTATGTCAAGATGATGTTTCTACATTCTTTGTTGATCAAGAATTTCAGCATCTTAGTGATCAATCAAGTGGGATTGAAGTGATTTTCCAAGTTAGAGCCTTGGAAAACCATCACTATAAAAAAAATGAATCTATTGATACACATGGTGATGACTACCCAAGTACGTTGAATGATATTTTGTTTCTGCAAGAATAATTTGATTTATAAAGCTTTGATCTGGAATTTTCTTTGATTAGAGAAGAGTTTCTCACAAGAATTTCTTCCTCATCTCACCAACCCTTGTGTCAAATCATGTGTAATGAGTCAATCAATATATCATTTTCTCCTAATTTGCATTCATATCAATTAAATATGGAGTCCATGCTAGGTGATAAGGTTTCCCATGATGAAGAAGATGATGTAGAAGTCATTGAACATTTTTCTTACAATTTGGGTAATCTATTTGGAAATATTGAGACATCCAATGGAATTGTTGATTCTAATAGCTTCCATCTAATGAATAATGGTCTTGTTGTTAAACAATTGATGATAGTTTTATTTATGCAAATTTTGATCTGATCTTGCTTTTAAATTTCAGTTATTCAACACTCACAATTGCAGGGACTTTTCAGGAAGTCAAGGAACTTAAAATTCAGCTAATGGTTATGTTAGGATATCACAATATTGATAATATATTTGAAATAAGTTATATTAGAACTCTCCCACATCATTTATTTTTCAACAATGCTCCATTCAATCTAAGCTCACTCCTGAAGGATTTCTATCATTTCCAAGTTAATATTATTAATCCTCAAGATAGAGCTAAATATTATTGTTTGGTCAATTCTTCTTCATGGAAATACCTTGTATCAAATCCAGGATTGGGGCACATACCTTTCACAAATATAGATAGCTTTGAAATATGTCATCCTAAATATTGAGATAGAGATCATCATTCCTCAAAAGACTCCTTCTTGTCAAATTATTTTGTGATTAATAAAATTCTCATTTTTATTTTCAATGTTATGAATCTAATCATTTTTATTCTAGAACAATCAGTCCTTTTGAGTAGCATTCAATTCTTGAATCATTTAGTGGATCGAAAACCCCATGTTGATATGTGTACTAGATTTGATCTCACATATTCTTCTAACTTTTTTGTTAGCATGTTATTCTAATTGGTTTCCTAGGTGTATAAGGCCAACAATTGTTTTTGATTCCCCAAGATTTCATATTATTGTTGTGGTATGGAATTGGAGAAAAAGGGAATTGATCGAGAAACAAGAATCTTGTATGTTAAGCCATCAATATAATCATGACATTGGGTCTAACAACTGTCATTCGAATAATTATTTTCCCACTAGTATATCTTATGATAGTTTTTTTTTTTCAATTGATCTTGTTGAACCTATTGATTGTTTGTATAAATTTGATAGAATTTCAACTTCTCAATAAATTTAACATAAAATCAAGAAACACAATTCTACTCTACTAATCCGTGGAATGCAATTCACAATTTAGAACAATATGCATAGACATGCAATAAGAAAAACCATAAATACACAGTGATTTCTAGGGGAACCCAAATGGGAAAAACCCCTCAACGCTCTTTACATTAATCATATGAATAGAGAATCTATTACAATTTCTAACCCGAGCTTTGAGCTCAACCTGCAAAATAATAATTATTCTCTTTCTTCAATGAACAACTCTAACCAACACATAGCCAAATATCAACTTCCCTAGCCTCCTATTTCCTTGCAAAATTCCTAAGAATATTAGCCCCTATTCTTTAGGAAGTTCCTCCAAATTGATTGCGCAATTCTGAAGGATTGATCATCAGATATCATGTAAAACATGTACACTCAAACTAGTTTACAAATTTTGTTACTCTTCCTTTTCATCTCCACTTCAGTTGAGGAACTCGAATTCCTTTCATGCACTAGGTATTTTGGGTTGATTAATCAAGTAACTAACAAATATCTAAGATATATTATTGTCCCACTACACATCTAACCTTCAAATGCCTCTATTAATTGTTAGAGTTCAGTTAATTGAGTACAACTGAGAATAACTAAACCAGATTACTAAAGTTTATCAATCACACATCCATAACTGGACTCCAATCCCTCTAACTTGAATTTATTGAGCTAATTGAGTGACAAGAGACATGTCACACTAGTTAACTACTTCCAATTTGTCATGTTCGTGTGGAAATTCGATTTACTCAATTTGACTAAGGCTAAAGTCAAATTGAGCCTTTCTTGCTACAATTTCTTTTAACACGCCCTCCTTCCAAGAAAGGGAATTTCTACCACCCTTGTCTAGCACCTGTGGAATTAGAATTCTCCTCTTGAAAATTCCTTTGACAAGATGCCAACATATTTCTCCTAAGAGAGAATTTAATGTAGAAACATAATTCTCCTATGCACATAGTCCCACAAATGATGATACGAGATATCAATGTGCTCAGACCTATAATGAAATACCATACTCTCATAGAGCTTAATACAACTCCGATTATGAAAGTATGTCACTATCACATCCATCTGTTGAATGAATAGTCTAGCCAATATTTTCCTCATCCATATTGCTTCACATTTTTCTTGGATTGCAGCCATGTATTCAACCTCTGCTAATATGAGCGTCATTGAACTCTACTTCATGTTGTACCATAAAATAGTTGTGGACCCAAAACAAAAGATATAACCTCATGTACTTTTCTTATGAGATGGAATCCTTTCCCAATCTACATCAGTGAAGCCTTGCTGCCTCATTCCCTCTATTTGTTTGTACTATAATCCATATTGGCTAGTGCCTCTCAGGCATCATAACACATGTTTCTTCCTTCCAATATAGCTTGGTAGGCCTCACCATACCTTGACTAAGTTGGTTGAATTCATATAAAATGTCGAGACATGAATTCACAATATATATTAGTGAACCCACAAGCTACCTGTAAATATTAGCATCAACCTCTTCACCTGAAGTGGCATTCTCCTTCCTCCAATTTGTAGCTAGATGTTTGTATATGGGCTTACAAATCTCCATGTGAAACCTCTAAAGTATCTTCGTATCATACTTTCATTGAGAAACAAATAATTCACCATCAATTACCCATACTTCCAACCCAAGGAAGAGATCCATGAGTCACATGTCTTTCATCTCAAATTCCCTTACAAGATACTCTTTGCAAGAGTGCATCTACTGCTTATCACCTTTCAATATTAAATCATTGACATATAAGACAAGAATAAGAAACTTACCATCTACCACAATGTGATATAGGTTTGCATCTAATTCACTTTTAGTGAAGCCCAATCCAACCTGAGATAACTATCGATCCAAGTGTACCATGATTAGGACGCCTATTTGAGACCATAAAATGCTCCCTTTAGTCTTCACACATGAGACTCCCAATCATATGTCTTAAATACTTTTGGCTATTCTATGTAAATTTGCTTGTCAACAACATCATTGAGAAAGGCAGTCTTCACATCCATTTGGTGGATTTTATGCCCCATCTATGTAGATAATGCTAGAATGGATATAATTGAGGAATATATTACATCTACTGAAAATATTTCCTCATAGTCCACTCCCTATATTTGAGAGAAACCTTTCACCACAAATCTGGCCTTGTACCCATCAGCTGCATGGTTTACTTTGTATATCCATCTCGAACCAACCATTGATCTACATTATGGTCTCGAAACCACCTCCCATACATTGTTATTCATGATGGATTCATATTCTTCCACCATGGCATTAACCCAAACAGGTTGAGCAATTTCTTCCTCAAATGAAGAAGGCTATGTCTCAATGAACTTTGTCATGAGAGCTGTATAACTAGTGTACCTATCAGGCGACCTACTTTTCCTACGTTGTGATGTGGGGACTCCCATATTCTCCCTTGCATCCTGCAACAATATATCATCTTTTGTGGTTCTCTTTATCTGCTCTCTTGAATATTTTGGTTAAGTGGGTGCCTCCAATTTGCCTCACACCTACTCCAATGAATGTGGCTTATCCAAAACATCGTAAATTTCATCTTGAGGACCCTCCTTTGGAGCTAGAATCTCTTGCTCTAGTGGGATACTCAACTCTCATTTGAAATATCATCTGATAGCCTTTTCATCATAAAACTTGACATCTCTCCTTACAGTTGTCATCCTAAGTGAAGGAAAATACACCATTAATTGTTTGGAGTTTCAGTGTTTCCTACAAAAACTCCAAACTTTGTTGTAGGCATGATTTTATTCCTTGAATCCTTTGGAGACATGACAATAAACTAAAGCTCCAAAAATTCTGAAATGAGACACATCAGGCTTTCTCCCAAATAAAACTTCCTTTGGTATGATCATACAAAGTATTTTATGAGGACTCTCGTTTTGCAAGTATAGTGTGTTTTTTCATTCTTCTTCCCATAGATGTAATGGAAACTACTAATCATGCAACAAGGCCCTTTCTTCTTCCACTATGCTCCTATTCTTCCTCTCAACTACCTTATTTTTTTGTGTGCTATGGGGTGTTTTCAGTTCTCTTCGAATACCTTCTTTCACATAAAATCCTTGAAGGCATGTGAAAAAATTCACGACCATTGTCACTCCTAAGAGCCTTCACCTTATTCCCATTTTCCTTGTCAACTAATTCCTTGAACTCAACAAATTTTGAGAAAACTTCATCCTTCTTCTACATGAAGAAGATCTAATATTTCCGAGACAAATCATCAATAAAAATAACATATTACTTATTTTTTTTTGTGGAGGCTATAGAATAGGGTCCACAAACATCAAAGTGGACTCTATCCAAGACAACATCTACTCTATTGTCTCAGTCATGGAATGTGGATTTGACAACTTTCCCCTATATGCAACCCTTACAGACATCATGATGGTCAAGGGAGCCTTTAGGGAGACAGGTGGTAATTTGTTGAATGATTTTAAAGGCACCATGGTGTAGATGACCCAATCTCCTATGTCATAGCTCTCCAACATCTCAACTCTACACTTTTTTCACCTTACTGTTCAATGCACTACAATCTCCCACCTCAATTTTGTATAGGTTATTCACTCTAACCCCAGTCAGCTTCACATTCCCAGTAGCTATGTGTCTTAGGAAGGATTTCCCTTTACTGAAAATAACATCATAGCCAAAATCCTCCAATATTGCTATAGAGATCAGGTTCTTCTTCATCAAAGGTAAAAAAATAACATCTTTGAGGTGAAGAGGAGAGGCTTTCTCCCTCTCAAAGGTGACAATACCAATTCCTATAGCATTGTACCTCCCATCATCACCCATTTTGATATACGATTGGATATCCTTATCCTTCAGGATACTCAAAAACTCCTTGCACCTTGTCATATGGAACGAGGACCTAAAATTAAGGTACCACACACTCCCATAATAATGTTGGCCATGCATGCTATTAGGGTGAATTATAATTCGAATTTTGAACCTAGTGCTTCACCTACTACTCCTCTTGAAGTATTTTTGGTAGACTTGTTGTGTGTACATTTTGTACCATAGTGCTCAAACTTGTGGCAGTGGAAGTATTTTATCTTGCTTGTGTCTTTTTTCTTGCCATTATTTTCACTAGACTCAAGTTTGTTATGGGTTTTCTTCCCTTTTCCCTTCTTCCCCTTTCCAACCAATTCAAAATTCTCTTCATCCTAAATTTGGATAATGTTCCATCCAGGTTATTTCTCATGAACACTTCTTGAACCAAAATCGGACCACAACCTTTCCCAATTCGGTAATTTTTCCCTTACATTTACAGATTCTTGGTAGTTGTGCTAGGATTTTGGAAGGGCTAGAAGAGCTAGACTCACCAGGTCATCTACTACAAACTTCACACCAACCCCTCCAAGCTCATCTCGAACTTGTGTAAATCTAGAGAGATACTGCAGAATAGTATCATTCTTATGCATCTTAATGTTTCAAAGTTTCTCTTTCATGGCCAATTCTCTATGGTCACTACTATTTCTGAATAGTTCAACCATTCCTTCCACATATAAAATTGTGTCTCTTTTCTATGGATATTTGAGACCACATGGCCCCTCACACCTTCCAGAAGAATTGTCTTGGTCTTTGTAACATCCTTCTTCCACTGGGCTTATTGTTGTGTATCCAATTGTGGAGGTTTTGCAATGTCAGTTTTAACATATTTTAACACACCATTGTAATCAAGCACTGGTTCTATCCAATCCTTCTAGGTTATGAAATTAGAGCTACCTTATAAGGCATACTCCTCTCTCAATTCATTGAAATACATCCTCCCGATCTTGAAGAAAATTTGCTGCCAAAAAGTTGCTACTTCAAAATTCCTGAGAGTTAAGTTCAAAATACTGGTTCTAATGTGATTTATAAGGCTCTAATACCATGTAGAAATTTGATAGAATTTCAAATTCTCAAGAAATTTGATCTAAAAACAAGAGACACAATTCTAATCTACTGATTTGTGGAATGAAATTCATAATTTAGAATAACATGCATAGATATGCAATAAGAAAAACCACAAATACACAGTGATTTCTAGGGAACCCAACTGGGAAAAACCCCTCAAGCCTCTTTGCATTAATCAAATGATTAGAGAATCTAGTACAATTGCTAGCTCCAACTTTGATCTCAACATTCAAAAGAATAATGATTCTCTCTGCTCAGTGAAAGACTACAGCCAACACTTTGCCAAATATCAACTCACCTAGCCTCCTATTTCCTTGCGAAATTAGTGAGGAAAGTATCCCCTATTCTTTAGCAATTTCCTCCAAATTGATTGCACAATTCCAAAGGATTGATCATCTGATCTCATGGAACACCTATACACTCAAACTAGTTTACAACTATTGTTACACTTCCTTGTCATTTCCACTTTAGCTGACGAACTCAAATTCCTTGCATGCACTAGCTAGTTTGGGTTGATTGATTAATTAACTAACAAATCTTTGAGTTAGACTATTTTCCCACTAATAAATTGTTAGAGGTCAGTTAACTAAGTACAACAAAAAATACCTGAATTGGATTACTAAAATTTAGTAATCACACATGCATAACTAGACTCCAAGCCCTCTAACTCAAGTTTACCGAGCTAATAGAGTGGAACGAGACATGTCACACTAGTTATCTACCTCCAAGTTGTCCTGATGATTTTGAAATTCGATTTACTCAATTTGAATAAGGCTAAAGTCAAATTAACCCTTTCTTGCTACATTTTTTTTAACATAATTATGATTTATCATTTCAGTGTTCAGATATTTGTCAACCAATTGAGTTACTTCATCCTTTGTTGATGGCTATGTTAGGTCCTAAATATCTTGAAAAGGTTTCCAAACATGATCAGTTCATATTTTCTTTGCAAAATTCTCCCCATGGTTTGAAAGTATTATTATAAAGTTCATTCTCCTGAGAGTTTTGGGGTTTTCAAAAGGATTCTTTTGAATTCTATGATCAAATCCATGATTGGTTGGAAACATCTTACTCAGAATTTTTTGTCGTTAGTAATAAGTTTTCACATTTCTTAATTCTTTATAAGAATGAGAACACAAATGAAGATAAATTCACAAGAATATTTCAAGGTTTGTATGATTGTTGTTCTAGTCAAAAAGATGATATTGCAGATTGGTTAAAGTTGTAATGTCACATCTTCCTTCTAGTAGGAAAGACCTTTAATTTCTTGTGAAAGATATTCAAGTTTTTATCTTTACTTTTTCACATTACTTTATGTTGTTTTTAATTTCTTGTATCATTTTACACGCAATTCGAGAGCATCTTAAGTGGCTACATTGGAAATTTCACTACATTTAATCCTAACCTTCTAGCCATTTCGATTAGGAGTCAGGCTAGTTGAATTTTAGTTGTGTTTTGTTTTATATGGACCTTGCATTTTTCTCCGCATCTAGTTTTTACATTTTCTTTGTCTCTTGCTTCCCGTCTTGTATGTTTCTTTTCTTTTAAGTCTTGCATTTTCTTTATTCTTTCTTTTTCCTTCCTTGTTTTGTTATGTTTTTTCTTTTGGGTTGTTTCAATAACACCATGCATGAAAAATTATCTTTCTTAGCTCAAGAGAAGAATGTGGAAATTTTTTAAGAAGGAAATTATGATGATGAGAAACTCTTGGATATTTTTTCTTCCTCTTATTTTTTTTGGCCAATGCATATTTTAAGGTCAATGGTCTTTTAATGGAAAATATGATCCGTTTAAATGGAAAGAAATAAGTATAGCCATCATGCTCATAACTATTGTAGAATCTTCCTTCCTTGACTCTGTATGGTAATTGAGTGGTTTTTTACTTGTCAATCCAATTAATTAGAGAAGGGAAAGGGGAAAACTATTAGCAAATCGATTAATTTTAGAGGTATATAATAGTCTATGAATGAAGAACCTATCTTGCTTGGAATAATTCAAGGTCCCTCTTTGACCTTATTGCAATAAAGTATAATAAATACTAAGCATATCGAAAACAAATGAAGGGTGAAATAGGAGAAAGGCTTCTGGCACAGAGAGGTGAAAAAATCAACTTCTTCATGATATTGAGTAGACTCACTGCTAGCCAATCAATGCTTGTGTTCCTATAGTGAATCTACCGAGGTACTAAAAAGACCGACTAGCAGTGGAGCAACATGAGAGATGAAACTAAAACTTTTATTATTTTAAACTTGCAAATTTATACTATCTTTGTCCTGGATCAAAAAGATTGAGATATTATAAGCCTTGTAAATGTGTTTAGCTGAGAAAGGGGATAGGAGAGACTATACTTAGAATCGATATAAGTGGGAATTTGAGGTTGTCAACACGCTAAATCAATACTTTCGAAAAGACTAATACTTTGTGCTCAAAGGTAGACTGAAACAAAGAACTTCAAGTTCTTCTATTGTGTCACCAAGTGTTTTCGATGCAATAAACAACTTTCAAAAATGTTTTTACACTTGAATTTTGGAGCCTACTTATGATCTCATGATATGTCACCTCAAGTTGTCCACTATCCCTTCACGGTCGATTGATTTTTCTCTATGTGATCAAGTCTTATTCTAAGAATCTAAGTGTCAAAGCCACTTACTTACACATGCTTGGCCTTTTGATGCATTCTCAAGCATACCCTCTTCTGGAAAGCTTAGTGGTCAATGTTTACCTTTGAAGATATGTATACGCAATCCTTGGAAGTAGCATCTACGTAGTCCCTACATATAGTGATTGTGCAGTACCTAGTGACAATGACTACTCAATTTGCAATGATAGTCACTGCGTAACCCTTGCTGACAATGACTACATAGTTCATAAAGATAGTAATTGTGTAATTATTGCTGACATTTGGTGATATTAGTTTACAGTGATCATGAAATCCTACGATCCAGTTATTCTCTCTCTCTTAGTTGTAAATTTATTTTCATTCCACTGAATTTTCTCAACTGTCGCTTTTGTGCACCTTTTCTTTCACAAGTGTTGCGTTCAATTTTGTGTCTATTGTTTTTGCTTGCTTTTGCCTTAAACAGTGTCACTTTTCCTTTTTCATCACTATTTCATGTGTCACTTTCACTTTATTTAGCTTTTTCAAGTGTGGTTTTCACCTTTTCTCATGTTCATAAGTGTCGGTTTCACTTCCTTTAGCTTTTGCATGTGTGGTTTTCACCTTTTCTCATGGTTGCAAGTGTCACTTTTTATTATCTTCACTCCTGCATCTGGAACACTTTAGCACACTACTAGAGGTAGTTCTAGCACATTCTGCTACATTATATCATCATATATATCATAATAATATACCCTAGACACTCTCCCATATCTTAGCGCACTTTCTAGTTATGATGGTCAATATTGTCGTAACTTGTATTCTAAGTGTCAGAAAGCTACATTTCAATAGTTGCAATTAGAAATAAGAATTTATTTTCTACCATTTGAAGGTATGCATGTGGATTTGAGTACTATGCATTATATTGCTTTTTTTATGTTATTTAAGTGTGAGATCACTATTGCAAAACTTCTTTATATTTCTTATTCTCTCTTGTCTGTGTGATCCCACACTTAGTATTTTTCAGAGCATTCATTTTATTCACAACTTACTAAATCCTCCTGTAACTGTGCACTATGTAGTATTAATTCATATAAAACCACCATTGCCTCCTAGAACTATGCACTGCATAATCATTGCCGCCAAGGACTGCGCATTACTATCATAGTGCTCAGTCTCTGCCTCCTACCCCTAGAAAGTGCACAATATTTCTCCCAATTAGTCTTCCATAGCACACTAAATAGTCTCAGTCAACCATTAGGACTCATTGCCTCCTTGAATACATAACAGCGCAATCACTTGGCTCAATCTTCCCTAAACTTCACATAGTAAAATCATAGTGAGCAATATTACCTAACTGTGTTGTATTCCAGTCCCTTAGCCACTGCACATTGCACAATAACAGTGATTAGATCTTCATCACTACCTCCTGAAACTACGCATTTGTAATCCCTAAGCCTCCTCCTTAGTCCTGCACTTTTTCCTAGGTCAAATTACTGAATTGCATGAAGACGGTAGACTAGGAGATTTCCAAACTGATGTTGTTTTTTCATGAGTGAATTTCATCTACAAGTATTATATCTTGACATGATAAGATGATGACAAGGAGGATGACAAGGATATTAGGAAAGAATAGACTTGTGAATATGAATATACAAAGAGACTATCAAGTAAGAAGATGAAAGGAAACTAGATCATAGTGGAAGATTGAATATCAAAATCACAAGGACGAATCCATATCTTCCAAGCTCTGGGAGAATGAAGATGAAAGACATGAAAGACTTGTCATGAAGATACAAGCGAGGTCACTAAGGAGAGGCTATGTGAGAACCCCAACCCAGGTTTCCCTCATGAAATTCAATGTAAATATTTTTTCAAATTATATTAAACATGAGCTGAGTCAAAGGGACATGGTTTCCATAGCTGAGGAGGTTGCTTGCTTGGGATCTGTGAGGTTTCCTTGCTACAAGAAAATTTGAAATGTAATAACATCCATAAGGTTGGTAGGTGTGCCTTTAATAAACTAGTTTCTAAGTTTAATTGGGCTAAAAGCGAAACTTAGCAAGCCCATACTTCCTTGGGAGAAACTTACACAACAAAGAGGACAATAATTAATGGAGTAGGAAGAATATGCAAGCAGCAAGGTCAGTAAGGTGAATCCCTATGTAGGCAACAAAAGAGAGGGAAGAGGAAAAGAGAGGGTTTTACCTTCATTCATGCAAGATATTAATTTAGACGTAGAAGAATGCATAAGAGTAAGAACAACAAGTAGTTTTGCGAAGAGAATAGAAGAAAATGATACCAATCTAGCTGGTAAGTTTGGCATGAAGAAGGTCTCTCCTTGGTGAGGGACAATGGCCTCTAGATTCCCTGTATAGCCATAGGGTGGAGATGGTATTTTTGTGGATTCCATTTATGGCTTGGGTGGAGGGTTGTTCCTTGGATTCTTGAATGGAAGGCCTTTGAATCATTTATCACTATTTGTTTTTAAAATGGGTTCTAGACTCCCCAACGTGGGTGGAACCACTATGTTTTCTTGAAGGCTGGAGACTTGTTTCTATAGACTGCCTCCACACTCTTGGGTGGAGGCAACTAGCCTCTAGATCACATGTCCATTCTTAGGTGGAGAAGGAACCTCTATATTCATGTGTATCTCAATTGGTTTCCATTGGATAGCTGAAGGGTCGAGACTTTCTCCTCTGGATTCCCTATTTGTGCTTGGGTGGAGAAGAAGCCTCTAGATTCCCTGTACATTTTTTATTAGTTGACATTGCGTAGTTGGAGGGTGGAGGAAGCTAGCCTCTGGATTCCCTATGAATTGATTAACAATTGAGTGGGTGGTGGGTGGAGGAATGAGGTCCTATAGAGTCCTTGTTTCAGTTAAAGTTCTTGTTTTAATCATTTGAACAAGCCCCTCAGTCACTAGAATCTGGCTCTCGCGTAACAGTTGTAAGTGAGTTTAGCTACAAGTGTCTATGTTTCAGTGGCGAGTCCTTGTCCCAAACTTAGTTGCCCTAAAATTTTACAAGATAAGTTTTCTTATGTATCACATTGCTAATGAACATGTGTTTGCATTTTTGGATTCAAATGGTGCCTATAACTGTAATGAACATATGTTTTCATTTCTAGATTGAAATGGTGCATATAATGTAGTGTATAGGGACTGAGTTCCTATTATGCACCTGAATGATTAATACACTATGAAATATTAAGGGTATAAAATGGTCTATAAAGAACCTAATTTAAAACCATAACAATGAACAACACAATAACTCTTTTTATTACATTTATGATGATTACATTGGAAGACAACCAATTATGATAGGTTTTGTGTGTAAATATTCGTAACAAGACCATGTTCCAGTTTTCTATGGATCTGTGTTAATGTTGAGGATTACTTCCTCTCTTAAATATAATGACCTGTGATTTTGTAATAGGGACTTCTCAACCTTGGATTTTTAACAGACTAGAGGCCTTAATCAAGCACCAACAATGTAAATATTGAAACAGGAACTATAAACTCAAAACGAGAACTCTAGCAAAAAAATCCCCCAAAACAATTAAAAATCAACTTGAAAATTAAAAGTGTTGATGCTAGAATAATGCTTTTTTTTCTAGGGTAAATTTTGAACATGTTTTAAAAATGACAATGAAAACCAATAATTTGTGCAAAAATTGTTCAAAAAACACCCTGAAAACAAAAAGTGTTGATGTTGAAATAATGTGTGCTTTTAATTTTCAACATTTTGAAAAAATGACATAAAATATTTTCTCATGACTCCAAAAAAAAAATAAA
>APFE031592737.1:55303-70255 GCA_000404065.3 Pinus taeda | reverse complement strand
ACTTAAAAGAAAAAAATTATTCACAATTTTTCTCGTTAATAATATTTTTTTTAACGGGGCGACACTGAAATTTGATTCAGCCCCGCCCAAGGGCCCGAAGGTCATGGTCCCGTGCGGGGCTGAAATCAGATTTCAACCCCGCTTACTTAAAATATATATGTGTGTGTGTTAATATTTTTTTTTTTTTGAGTGGTTGGAGCTGAAATCCAATTCTCATAATCGAATTCGAGCCCCGCCCACTTTAATCATTTTTGTTTTTTTTTTGTGGGCAGGGCAGAGATCTGATTCTCATAATCAAATTTCAGCCCAACACTCCATTTTTTTTATACGTTTCATATATATATATATATATATATATATATATATATATATATATTATATTTTAACATTAATGTTTTTAAATTTTTTATAATTATGTTTTTTTAATTTTAAAATTTAATTTTAATAGTTTTTAAAACTTTTGTTAGTTGTTTTATTTTTGTTTTCAAATTAGTTTAAAATTATTTTATTTTTGTTTTATTTATAGTTGCATTTTTATTATTTTTTTTTTTTATCATTTTGTTATCGGTTAAAAAATAAAAAAATAAATTATGTTTTTTTTGTCATATATATATATATGTGCGCTAAGTAATCAACATTTAAAAAAAAATGAAATAAGATAATTAGAAAATTTGTTAAGTAATCAACATTTAAAAGACAATTGGACATAAAAAATAAAAAATATGTAACATTTGAAAAAAAATATCCATAGCTAATATATTAGAAAATATAAAGTGTCAAAAATAAGCCCTCTAAAAAAAGGGGTTGATGTTGCATCAACACGTTCCAAAATCAGCATGAAAATCATTAACATTTAAAAAAAATTATTTATATTTGATACATAAGAAAATTTAAAGTGTCAAAAATATGCTCTAAACAAAAAATATACATATTCTGAATCACCAGTTTTCAAAATCGGTTGACTTTTTTGCTACCTCAATGAAATGGTTAATCGTATGAGTTCTCATTTCAAAGTTTACATTGTTCACCACAATGTTGCTAGTCAAGGCATTGTGAGCCCTATGGTGCACCTTGGTCTACAGATCTTTGAGGAGTATTGATCTCCTCATATCCCTCTTGATATCTTTCGAATTCCATAGACTTGGAACGAGCAACCCTGTCATAAGCTTAGGAGGGTAGCACTAATAAGAACCTTAGCAAGCTATGGTGGCCATGACAGAACACTGACATAGATCGAAGTGGTTGTTGAACCTTTGCAGCCAAACTATAAATGAATCCATGCTTGAAGGGCAACTTTTTTCACAAATCTATGTTGTGGCAAAGTTGGGCGGGGACCCAACTTATAGTTTCATTAGAGAAGGTTATGTGATTAGCCTAGTGGAACCATAGTCATGGAATCCATGGATTGGTTAGCCAAATTACATTTTATTGTAATTGGGCAAGAGGAAGGGTGACGTGGCTTGGAGGCCACATCCCAAGAGTTTTTTTTTGCATCGCAAAAAAAACACTAGGTTCATAGCTAGGAGGGAGGAAGGCTTATTATTGGATAAATTGGAGCCTATTTGATAGCTAATCCCCGAGGCCATATCTTGGAGGTTGATGATGTAACATAGTAAGGACAGGCCAGGATGACTCAGCACGAGATTATGTGGCACTATTACAATGTTGTCCAATTGGAAGTAGGGGTCGTGTGGGAGGTGTAGCCCACGGATCCACATCAATGTAGGGGTTCTCCCCTAGAAGCCCAAATGTGCATGATACAGGAGTTCTTGGGTGTTGGAATCGAGATGATGAGTCCCATAGGTCCTACCCTAGAGGCACGTGGGGGAACAATCATGGGAAATTGTGAGATAGTGTGCTAGAATGAGTTGGCACGAGATCTGGTGGTGTTATAACCTCATGGACCAATCAAATGGAAAATCTATGCAGATGTATCGCTCAGTGACCACGTGTCTAAGGGGTCCCGCCCCAGAGTGCGTAGAGCTGCGGTTAAGAGAAGCATCATGGTGTTTGGATTGGGATGACATGTTCTTTTAGTCCCCACCCCAAAGGTGCAAAGGGGAGTAGTTTTTTAAAGTGTCGAGATAAGGTGTTGATGGATGATGTGGTGATACGACACTATGGGAAGGGCCATAGAGGTCGGGCCCCAACATGAAGTAAGGTGCATGTAAGGAAACCTATTGTGCTTTCACTAGAAACCAGAGCCTACTCACGAGGGGTTCCATTGGTGTGTTTGAAAATGTGCTTGACCCTGTCAGTGTGAATATGTGCCATTGATATGGCGATTGATGGTTTCCTCTTACCATCCATTTAGAGTGGTGACTTCCTTGTAAACATCATGTATGTTACCTTATTGGAGTGGCATATGACGTCTCCATTATTCAAAAATGCGAAGATCCACCAAGGAGTTGCACACTTATTATGTGATGTTGGTGGGGCCACCACATCAATGGATGGTGGAGATCACTAGAGATTTGACAGAATATGTGAATTGTGACACCCCACCTTTCAATTCAGCAGAAGGAAGAGGGGAAAGAGTGGTGAAATTAAAATTAGCCATCAAATCTATTAGAGGAAAGTGGGGATCGCATCTGTATTGCAATGAGGGGGTTATATGTGTGTGTGTGTGTGTAATAAAAATTATATATATATGGTGAGGAAAAAGAATATCGAAGAAATCCCATTTCTCTAATAGCATAAGAGGGATTGGGTTATTAGTAACAACATCCCACTAGGGATGGTGGGGTAGTTTTTACAGGTGGTATCAGAGAATCCAAGTTCAACACTTGGACTGGATGGGCTCCATCATAAGCAAGTGATGATTTTTAGAAACTAACTAAACAAGTTATTCAGGTATTAAAAACTAGTCCAAATAGATTAATTGCAGACCTAATTTGTGGATTAACTCTTTGATTTATTTAAAATGGAAGAAAACTAAACAGTTGACATGTCTCACTATCATGATTGCAATTAGAATTTAATTTTTGTTTTGAATTTCGCAGGCATGTACATTACTTTTCATGATTTGTTGTTTTGCTAATAACTATGTATTAATTTGGATTATTTGTTATAGATAGCCCATCACAAAAACTATGTAAGAGTAGGACCATGGGAATTTTTTTTGTTTATTTAGTAACCATGCACTAACACTTGACATTTCTTCATATATGATTGATGCATATGAATTATTACATATCATGGGAATACTAACATGGTTTATTTGTCACAAAAGAGATAGTCATGGTAGCTCCGTGAGTCCAAATTTCATGGTCATGATTGTGTTTATTTATCTATCACATGAAAAATATAATAGGGTGTGTGACTGACAACACATCACAAGCAACATAAGATAGAGATAAGCTCAAAATGAGGATTGGAATGGTGCAGTACATTTTTTATCAATCACAACATCAAAGTGATGAGTTTACAGTTAATGAAGAATAAATATCAGTTGACCAGGGGGGGGGGAATCACTCTCCAGATTGGATGGATACCTAGAGGAGCCTAAGGGCTAAAGTTAAAATATTTGAGGTAGATAATGAGAGGTTGGTAATAGCTTAAGATAGACAAGTTGAGATAAATGCAGTCATCCTTCAAACTCTCTCAGATTTGAAGAGATAAAGGTAACTCGAGATGAGGGCTAGTCATAGGGACAAAATGATTCCTCTTGAGTCAGAAGAGAATAAAAATGGGATAGATGGTATATGGTAGTGGGTATTAGAAGATGAATAGGCAGGAAAGTGAAGAAATCATTCTATTAAATGCACCATTGAGCAACCTAAGAGGAAGAACTAGCACTTATGCACATCATTCTAGCAATCCATCTAGTTCTACTACCAAAAGGCACAACCATAACTCTCATCATCACCATCATCATCATCCAAGAGGAAATGAAAATTATTACATGCTTGAGGAATTCAATAAATCCAAGCAACCCACATTTGATGGGGAAATAAAGAAATTAGAGGATACAAAACCTTGGTTGCTTGTCATTAAGAAATGTCTTAGAATTCATGACTATTCTAAAAATATAAAAGCGATGATTTCCACCTATAGCTTGAAGGGAAAAGTAGACATATGGTGGGAAGAATTGAAAAATGTTAGAGGAAATTCTAAGAAGGAACTAACTTGGAATGAGTTTGGAAAGTTATTTATATATCAATACTTATCTAAGAACTACTATGAAGGAAAGGTGAAAGCGTTCTACAAAAAAAAGATGGGGCAATTAACAAATGATGAACATGTCTCTAAGTTCTTGGAACTATTGAGATATGTACCGTATCTCAAAGATGATAAAGCCAAGATTCAAAGATTTATTAGTGGGATGTTGATGGAATTCAAGGACAAAATTGAGTTGTTAGAATCTCAAACTCTTAACGATGCCATTAAGAAGTTGAAACATTGCTATGAGCAAAAAAAATGCAGCCAAAAATAAAAGGTGATTAGAAGGAAAGGAACAACACTAGAAATAAGAAGAATTGGCCTAATAAATTTTTGAAAAATAGGGAAGGTGGGCACCCATATCATACAAAGAAATTTTACCAGAAATCTAATGTTGTTGTTAAGAGAGATACGCAACAAACAACATTAGGGAAGCTCAAGCTTGAAAGGTGAGAGCCATTAAAGTGTTGGAAATATGGTAAAAACCATAGGAAAATGGATTGTCCACATTAGCATAATGTTGGACCAAATATTTACAGTGCCCAAGAAGCTCACACAGTTGGTTATGTAGCACAATATTTGCCCATAATTTATGTACTTATAGATAACCACCAAGCAAACCACTAAGAATCCATCATTGAGATGGAAGGTAAGCCGTGTGATCAAATTGTTTCTATTTTAGTTGATATAGATTCTAAATATAGCTATATCAACCTAGAGCTTGTGGAAAAATACAATCTAGTCAAGGAATTGCATGAAAAACCATAACCACTAGGTTAGATCATGTATATTTGAGATCAATTGCATGCCTAGAAAAACACTTATGGATGTATTTCAATTGGGTTCATGCAACATATTATTGGGCATGGATTGGATGTACCAGCACATGATTAAAGTGGACTATTTTGAAAAGGAAACCAAATGCTTGGATGAGTAATGAGAAATAAGGGTCTTGCAGGGAAAGAGAAAGCCTACTTTAGTAAGGTTGATCATGGCTATGCAAGCTAAGCACAACATAAAAAGGGGAAGCATGTTGTTTGTAGTGAAAATCTCAAGTGATGTAAAGGTTGAAATTGATACTAAGAATGAGGAAAGTGAACTTCTAAAATGATACCCAGTTTTGCAGAAATATGAAGATGTTTTTCTAGTGGAGTTCCCTAGATTACCTCCTCATAGAGAGGTATATTTCTCTATTGATTTTGTACCTAGAGAAATACTAACATGCAAGGCACCCGCTCATGGTGCAAAAATACATCAACCAAGGGGGTCTCCCTAATGTGAAGTCCCAATTATACCTCACACCATTTTGAGTAGGATCCCCATCTAGAGTATTGATCTGACCACAATAACTTGAAGGTTTTCCTTAGCTGCAATGAATAACATAAGTGTGTATGCATATAACCTTTGAATCCAGTAAGAAATTTGACACTGTGAAACACCAATTGAAATGTGTAAAAGGAGGCTCTCACAAGAGGGAATTGCGAGTGAGTCTCTAGAAGGAAAGTAAGAGTATTATCCTAAGAGAGGCACAGGAGAGTGAGGAAATATTCATTAGTTATCTAGAATAATAGTTCACATAGACATAATGAACATCAAAGAAAATACAACACACATTCAACAAGATAAGTACCAAAGCCAATAAAGTAGTTCAATTTCCTTAGTACATATGAACAAAATATATACCTCAAACATCCAAATAATAGTTTTACAATATTTATGATACATGCATGAAAATATTTTGGCTCGGTGAGCTTTTGATTATTAAGTGAAAGATCCAAGTACACAGTTACAATAGTGAGCGACTTGATCCAATAGTGCAACATTAAGTCACTTCTTGCTTCTCCAAAGAATGATATTCTCTTTCATGCTAGAGAAACCAACACTAGATCTCCAAAGTTTGAGCCTCCAAAAGCCCTTTGTTTGAGTTATGAGGATGTATCTATAATAAGAGGGATGACCTTTGATATCATGTGACTCTTGAGATTCCCTCATGACTCTTAGACTTCTAATGTGACCTTTGGCCTTCTATATGACTTTTGGAATTTTCCTAAAGAATCTTTTATCCACATATGACTATGTGACTTTTCATATTCCACAAATGACTCTTGGACTTCCACACATTATATTTTTCCTTTCATTATGATAATTACATCATTACATCCACAAATGATGTGGCAAGACACATGGACACGCATGAAATTGTGATGGAACTAGTACAATTCATAACTTGGCAATGATGGCATCATCTCCATGATGAAATGGCATCACCAAGTTGTTTATGTTGTTGCTTTGTCTTCAATGTTCATGAGAGTATTGGCAATACTTCATCTTCATGAATTTTCTACTTTTTTATTCATCTTCAACCCCCATAGGGTTGAATGGTATGGAGTCTTCATGTGGTATTGATATTTGGTCTTTTGTCATAATCTGATGTCCCTTCATCTTCTCACTTGATGACCTCTTCATGGTTTTATCTTCACAAGTATATTTTAGCATAGTATCCTTCTCCTTCTCTCTAAGCATCACCCTGTCATGTCAAGATGTAGTACCTGTAACAAGAAATTACTCATGAAAATATCACATTAGTATGGAAAACTCCTAGTCTATCTTTCTTCATGAGAACCATTGATTGAGCTAGAGTTGGGTATTGGACTGGGAGGAAGGCTCAAGGTTCACATAGTGCACAGTTCCACAGGCCAAGAGTGAGGTGTTGAAACTTGTGACTATGAAATGTGTAGCATTGGATGCCTGGTTGGAAGACTACGCATTTGAGGGTCATGGTGAGTCATGATTTTCCACTGTGACTATGTAATGCTCAGTTTAGGGGAGAGAGAGATCTAGAGGATTGTGAAATTTCATAGTTCAAGGAGTCAAGGAGGAAGATTGCATACTATAATTACACAATGTGTAGAGAAACACTGACAGGGAGGCTTGATTTCATAGTTGTGGAACTCAGGAGGCTAATATTAAGCATAATGACTATGCAATGCATAGTCCTTGGAGGTACTAACTGCACATTGTGCAATTCTAGGTGGTAAGGGTGCATTCTTGAGGCTTGTCATTATGCAATGTGGAATGCAGGAGGGCAGAGTGAGCTTAAGTTGGTTGGGAAAAAGATATTCCATAATTTGGATAAGTGTGGGATCAGTGAAGCAGACATGAAATGAAGGTTTTGCTTAAACATGATCACACACATAGAAAAATGAACAACACAACATTAAACACTCAACACTCAAAAACAACATGGCCCCCTTAATGCGACGACAAAACAACATACTCCTGCGAGTGCAACACTTAAGGTACACTTTGTGACGACATAATGACACTTCTGTAATAGTGCATGAAACTTTGGGAATGGGTATAATACATGTCTATATGATAAATAAGACCCATTGGTACAAAATTTTCCTCTCACAATGCACCACAACTATGCTTATGCAACATGCAACAATTCCTATGCCAAAAGACAACACTTGTGAAAGTAAGAGAACAGTGAAAACAACACTTGCACGGGTTTAAAGAAAGTGAAAGTCACACATGACAGTTAGAAGATAACATGAAAATGAAACTTGTTAAAGTGAAAAAAATAAAAAATGATAGTTATGAGTGTGAAAGTGAAATTTGCGAAAACATAGGTGTGCCAATGCGATAGTTGAGGCAACTCGTCGGAATAGAAGTACATTTGCAATCAGAGTGAGGGAGACTGTTAATGGAGAGTGTGCACTGACTGTTAACACGTGTTTCTAGCACATTGTGCTTATAAATTTTGCAATCATTTTCACTAGTGATTGTGCAAGCCTTATATTTAAGAGTTGTGCAGTGCCTATGTAAGCTTGCGTTGAAATAAATGCACTTGTAAATTCTTCAAAAATTGATTGTGCATAACAAAGTGACTTTGACACTTAGAAGAAGACTCAATACTATAAAGAATATTAGATTAGCACAAAGTGGCCATAGAACGAAAGATTGCAAGATCCTTAGTAGGATCCAAAATTCAAGTGTAAGCGAAATTATGGAGGGCAT
The DNA here is from genome assembly GCA_000404065.3 of Pinus taeda. NCBI lineage: Eukaryota > Viridiplantae > Streptophyta > Pinopsida > Pinales > Pinaceae > Pinus > Pinus taeda. Next base: position 62,071 of record APFE031592737.1, on the reverse strand, counting down.
TTGTCACAACGACAACAACACCATATAGGATGAGTACCCTTGAGTTGGTGGAGCTAAAATTGTAGCTAAAGGAGGTGATGGATAAGGGCTACATAAGTCTAAGTGTGCCTCCATGGTGAGCTCCAATACTCTTTATAAAGAAGAAGGATGGAACCCTTAGATTATGCATTGACTATAGGAAATTAAACAAGGTGACCACAAAGAACAAGTACCCATTACCAAGGATTGATGACCTCTTTGATCAATTAAGAGAGGTAGTCGTGTTCTCCAAGATTGAGCTCCGATCAAGATATCATCAATTAAGGATCAAGGAGGAGGACATTCATCAGATTGATTTCAAGACACGATATGGGAACTATGAGTTTGTAGTGGTACCCTTTCGGCTTACTAATTTCCCTTCCACGTTCATGTGCTTAATGAATAGTGTGTTGTGTCCTTATTTAGACAAGTTTTTCATTGTGTTTTCTTATTACATATTAGTTTACTTAAAGACAAAGGAAGAGCATGAAAATCATCCATCTATAGTGTTACAATTGCTGAGGGAGCACAAGCTCTATGCAAAGCTCAGGAAGTGTGAGATTTTCTAGTCACAGTTACACTATTTGGGGCATATTTTCTCCAAGGAAGGGATATATGTTGATGTAGAAAATATCAATGCCATAATGGAGTGGCAGACACCAAATAATGTCAATGTTATCAAATCATTCATGGGATTGGCAGGTTATTATAGGATATTTATCAAAGCTTTCTCCAAGATAGGTCATCCTATCACATCCTTGCAGAGAAAAGGAAGGAAATTTTAGTGGGCAGGTTAGCATGCAGTGATTTTTGAGCAACTAAAGCAATTGCTCACAAATGCACCAGTGTTGATGACCACATATTATGACAAGTATATTATGGTGTGAATAGATTCCTGCAAGGAAGGGCTCGGTGGAGTCTTGATGCAAGAAGGGTAGGTAGTATGTTATGCGTCAAGGAAACTAAATGAGCATGACATGAATTATGTGACTCATGATATAGAGTGAGTTACCATCATCCATGCATTGAATATCATGAGGCATTATCTCCTTTCCAGGAAATTTACACTTATGACAAACCATAGTGGGCTCAAGTATTTGTTTGAGCAATGGAAACTAAATCCAAGGTAGGCAACATGGTTGGCCGTACTTAGTGAGTTTGACTTTGAGATTAAGTAAATCAAAGGAAAGAAGAATAGGGTTGTTGATGCACTTAGTAGGAGAATTCAGGTAAACACTTGGCAACTGTAAGCTCTTACAAACAGACCTTGTAGAAGGGGTCAAGAATGAATGGCAAGGTTATGGAGAATATCAACAAATGAGAGAAAAGTTGATACAATATGGTGGGGATGAGGAATATCATCTCGTTGACAATGACATAATTAGGTTTAAGAGCATAATTTATGTGTTAAAGAGTGATGAATTGAAGAGGCTTATAATGAAATAGTTCCATGTCAAGCCATATCCAGGCCATCCAAGCTACCAAAAGGCCCTTGCATCCATTAACATTTTCTAATAATGGCCAAATTTGAAAAAAGAAGTGGTTTATTTTGTAGCTAAATGCACAAAATTTCAACAAGTGAAGGTTGAATGCAAGCATCCACCTAGATTATTACAACCTATTCCCATTCCAGAATGGAAATTGGAGGTAATTTCTATAGATTTCATCATAGATTTTCCTATAACCTCTAAACAACATGATGCAATCATGGTAGTTATTGATAGATTATGCAAGGTAGCTCACTTTGTGGTAGTCAAGTCCACTAACTCGGTTAGTGAGGTGGCCAAATCTTCATAAAGGAGACTATGAGACTGTGTGGTGTTCCCTATAAAATTATTTAGACATAGATGCCAAGTTCACTTCAAGGTTTTGGAAGGAAATGTTTGCAAGTTTGGAGGGACCGTTGGATTTCAATATAGCATATCATCCACAAACGGATGGAAAACCAGAGAGGAAAAATAGGATCCTCGAAGACATGTTAATAATGTATGTGATGCACCATACCAAGAAGTGCGAAGAGTATCTTCCACCTGTAGAGTTTGCATACAACAATAGATACCAAGAATCAATAAAGATGAGTCCATTTGAGGCATTTTATGGGAGGAGTTACAAAATCCTATCAGCTAGAGTAATCTAGTGAACAGGGTCCCTTTTGGGCTTTACATCCTCAAGGAAATGGAACAACAAATTCAAATCATCAAGAAGAATTTGAAACTGGCATAGGATAGGAAGAAAATCTCTGCAAATCAACACAGGGTGCATAAAGAGTTCCAAGTTGGGTAACATTTTTATTTGAGAATCAAAGCCAAGAAGAGTTCCTTAAGGATTGAGACATGTGCCAAGTTGTCACCACAATATTATGGGCCTTTTGAAAACTTTGAAAGAATTGGAATAGTGGCCTATAGGTTGGCCATACCCCCATCAGTTAAAGTTCATGATGTTTTCCATGTTTCTTTGCTTAAAAGATATGTGAAGGATTCTAATCATGTGATTGATTGGTCTATGCTACAAGTGGAACTAGAAGGAGAGTTTTAGCCATAGCCATTTTGAATTCTAGACTAGAGGAGTCTCGTGCTTTGGAATAAAGCCATTGAGCAAGTCAGAGTGTAGTGTAGGAACTTTGGGATAGAGGAAGCCACTTAGGGAAGGGCTGATTCCATGAGAGAAACATATCCATTTTTTGTTTAATAGTTGAAGCAAATGTGTATATATTTGTAAATATTTTATAGATTTAAACATATAAATCTCCATAAAATAGTATGTGTTTTATTTTGTTTCATGTGTTGCATATGAGAAGGAGAACACTGAGGGTGGTGTTCCCTTAAGGGGGAGGCATTTGTGACAAATCAATCATAGGATTCTCTCATTGAATGTAATGAAAATATTTTTTCAAAATATATTAAAAATGGGTTGAGTCAAAGGGACACTGATTCAAGATATGACGAGGTTTCTTGCTTGGGATGTATAAGGTTTCCTTGCTGCAGGAAAATCTAAACTGTTATAAAATCCATTAAAGGATGGTTAATGTGTATTTAATAAACTCGTTGCTAAGTTTAATTGGGTGTCAAGATGAAGTACATAGGCCCATGTTGTCTTGGGAGACACTTATAAGGAAAAATGGACAAGAATTAATGGAGTAGGAATATTGTGCAGGAAAAAAGACAGTAAGGTGAATTCCCACACTAGAAATAAAAGATAGGGTAGAGGAAAAGAGAGGGTTCAACCTCCATTCATGTATGATATTCATCCAAACACAGAACAACACAAAAGACGAAGAACACCAAGTATTTTTGTAGAAGAGAAGAGAAGAGAGTGATATCAATTTAGTTGGTAGTATTGACATGAAGAAGGTCTCTCCTTGGTGAGTAACAATGGCCTCTCAATTCCCTGTATAGCCAAATGGTGGAGATGGGATTTCTGTACATTCCCTTGATGGCTAGGGTGGAGGATTTCTCCTTGGATTCCTAGATGGAGGGCCTCTAAAGCCTTTCTTGCTATTTTTTTTACACTAAGTTTTGGAGTCCCCAACGTGGGTCGAACCATTGTGTTTTATTGAAGGGTGGAGACTAGTTTCTCTAGACTCACTTCACACTGTTGGTGGAGGTAGTTGGCCTCTAGATTCTCTGTGTGTTCTTTGGTGGAGAAGAAGCCTATGGATTCCTTATGTATCTCTACTGGCTACCATTGGGTAGATGGAGGGTGGAGACTTGCTTCTCTATATTGCATGTTTGTGTTTGGGTGGAGAAGAAGCCTTTGGATTCCCTTTGTATCTTTGATCGACTTCCATTGGGTAGTTGGAGGGTGGAGGTAGTTGTACTCTGGATTCCCTGTGCATTGTTTAACTTCTAAGTGGTTGGTGGGTGGAGGAAAAAGGTATTTTGGAGAATCTGTTTCAGCTAGAATTTGGTGTTTTAATCCTTTGAGCAAGCTCCTTAGTCTTTCGAATTTGGCTTAGGGGTGGCAACTACAAGTGAGCTTAGCTATAGTTGTCTATGGTTGGGTGGAGAGTCCTTATCCCATACTCAGTTGCCCTGAAAGTTTATAATATAAGTGATATCATGTATTTACAATTCTAATGAACATGTGTTTGCATTTATGGATTGAAATGGTGCATATAATGTAGTGGACATGACCTGATTTCCTATTATTCACCTGAATGATTAATACGTTGTGTAATTTTAAGGGTATGAAATGGTTTATAAATAGCCTAATCTAAAACCATAACAATGAACAACAAAGGAACTCTATTTATTACATGTATAATGTTTACATTGGAAGACAATTGGTTATGATAGGATCTATGTGTAAATACTAGTCACAAGCCCATATTATATTTTATGTGGCACTATGTTAATATTGAGGATTACTTCATCTCTTAACTATAATGACTTGTGTGTTTCATTAGGGGCTTCTCCATCCTTGCATTTTTAGTAGCCTGGAGGTCTTCAAAAAACACCACAATGTTAATTTTCAAGGCATTGCAAGCCTTAGGGTGCACCTTGTGCATGGATCTTCAAGGAGTACTAATATCCTAGCAGCCCACTCAACATCTTATGAATTCCCTAGACTCGGGAAGAGAAACCCTATCATAATCTTGGGGAGGTAGTGTCAATAAGTGCTTTAGCAAGCCATGGTGGCCATGAAAAAATGTTTCCATAGATCTAGGCGATTGCAAAACCTCTACAGCCAAACCATAAATGAATCCATGCTCGAAGGTCAAGTTTCTACAAAGAGTTGCATTGCAGTGAAGTTTGGTGGGGACCCAACTTACAAATTCATTAGAAAATCTTATAAGAGTGGCCTGGAAAAACCATATCCATGGAATCCATTGATTGGTTTCCCATATTACATCTGACCGCAATTAGGCAAGAGGAATGTTGACGTTGCCTAGAGGCCACATCCCGAGAGTTTGTTTTTGCATCGGAAAGGAATAACAGGGATGACCTATCATTGGTCCAGCTAGACTCACAGCTGGGAGGTGGGGATCCTTATTATTAATAGGATTTGAGCCCATATAATAGCTCATCCCTAAGCCCATATCCTAGAGGTTTATTTTGGAGTGCAATAAAGAAGGGTCAGGAAGACTTACCATGGAATGTCATGACACTATTACAATTTGGGCCAAATGGAAGCAAGGGTCATGCAGAGGTGTGGCCCACCAATCCATGTAAATATGGGGGTTCTCCCTTAGAGGACCAAAATTTCATGTTATAGGAGCACCGGGGTGTTGGAATTGGGATAACGTGTCCTAAAGGTCCTACTGTTGAGGGCCAAAGGGGAACAGACTTGGGAAAAATCAGGATAGTGCATTAGGGTGATTTGGCATGGGATGAGGTGGAGTTGTAACCTCGTGGACCAATCAGAAGCAAGATCCATGTACAGGTATGGCCCATTGGCCATGTTTCATAGGGTTCGCACATCGGAAGTGCATAGAGGTGTGATTAAGAGGAGCGTCATGGTGTTGGCATCGAGATCACGTGTCCCGCCAGTCCCCACCTCGTAGGTGCAATGGGGAAAATTTGTGAAAATTGATAGGATAAGGAGTTGTGAGATGATGTGGCAGGTAAGCACTATGTGAGGAGATGGAGAGGTGGGGCCCCAACCTAATATCAAGCACACATAAGGAAACCCATTATGGTTTTGTTGGAAAATAGAACCCACTTTTGAGGGGTGCCATTGGCGGGTTCAAATATGGGCTTAACTATGTTGGAGTGAACATGCATCATTGATCTGGCGATCAGAGGTTTCCTCTTACTGTCCATTGCAGGAGGTGACCTCCTCATAAACCTTGTGCATGTTACCTAGTCAAATTAGTGTATGATGAATCCACAATTTAGACGTGTAGAGATTCGCCTGGAAGTTGCATGCTCTTATTATGTGATGTTGGTCGGGGCACCACATCAATGAAAAGTGGAGATCATCAGGGATCTTACAACAAAGGTGAATTGTGACACCCCCACTTTAGAGTCATCAAAGGGAAGAGAGGAAATGGTGGTTCAATTAACATTAGTCACTAGATCTAGTAGAGGAAAATGGCGTCCGCTAGGATATTGCGGTAGGGGAGTTAAATATATATATTTAACTCTCCCACACACACACACACACACACACACACACACACACACACACATATATATATATGGAATAAATCCTATTTCTCTAACAATATAAGAGGTATTGGATTATTAGTAACAACATCCCATTAGGGATGGCAGGTTGGTTTTTACAGGCTATAAGAGAGCACTTGTCAAGAAGAAGCGAAAGAAAGAACCATCATGAAGGACATGAAGAAATCGTTGACCATGACATAATGGTGGCATATCATGTTGACTTGGAAGGTTCTAACACTGATCTAGACCATTTTGGAGGGTAAATATAAAGAACAAGCAAAGCAACATCATGAATAAGATACAAAGATAGCAGCTAGGAGAAAGGCTTGGCCCAAACACATCACAATAAAGTTCCATGTCATCAATGTCAAGTCATAGCTTTTCCAAGTGTAATCACAAAGTCATATGTGTCAATGTATCTTGCCAAATCATTTTTGGATGTAATTATTGTATTTTCAAAATTGAGAAAATGTAAAATGTGGAAGACTAAGGTGTTGGAAATAATACTGAGAGGGGGGGTGAATCAGTATTATCAGATCAGATAAAACTTTTCAATTTCATACTCAGATTCATACACGCTACTTCAATTAAGGATATCCGCGTATATACGCGACTGTGTTAAATGCAACCAGCGTACATG
>APFE031592737.1:19563-48607 GCA_000404065.3 Pinus taeda | reverse complement strand
GAACCCAAACCAGAGACCAGAACTCTGCAACAACCACCAGAATCAGCAGCAACCTGAGATATCAAACCTTATCATGCATACGCTACTATACTGTACCGAAACCACGTGTATACGTACTTTCTCCAAAGGAAACCCGCGTACAGATCTAGAAATGATTACTTATGCCTCCGCTGTCAGATCCGACCCTTGCCAAACTTCCCGAACAGACAACCAGCAATACCAAATCCTCTCACTTCGTCAGACACCCACTCCTCACTCTTTTCTCACATCTTGGCCTAATGATCTTCTCCTTATATAGGTTTAGGCCTCTCTCAATACCATGGTCCAAAACCATAACAAACCAATACCATCAACCTCGAAACTAGGGATCAACACGTTCGTCGAGACACCATGGTCCAAAACCATAGGCACAACTTCCAAGGACTAACTGTCACGGACCAAAGGTACTTTTCACATGTACGCGCTTTTACTGAATCAAACCTGCGTGTATACGCAGATTCTCCTTGATAAACCTGCGTATATCTCTTTCTTGTCCTGTTGTACTGAGATCTGTCCTCTGATTAAGTTGCCATCACCTGTACCAACCTCTGAGCGCCTGTACCAACCTCTGAGTGGGTTGCCATCAAGGACAACACTTGAAACATAATGCCAACATAAGGGTCCCACATGGAATGTGAGAAGTCACTAGAATGTTCTAGAGTCATTAGAAGCTCAAAGGTCGCATAGGAATTTGAAAAGTTACAAGGGCAACAAAGAATCATGAGGGAGGTCGAGGGTCACACGGGAGGTGAAGAGTCGCCTCATTTTTTATAAATACGCGCTGATAGCTCAAGAGAAGGGACTTTAGAATTTGGACTTTTCACCTTGCCTTCTCTAGTCTGGCATAGGAGAGAAGATATTTCTTTGGAGGATCAAGTAGTGACTTAATGTTCCACTATTCGGGCTAGTGTGGTAGCATTGTAATTGTATATCTTGGAACTTTCACTTAAAATATGAAGCTCATAAAGCCATTACACTTTCATGCATATGTTATGAATGATTGTAAGACTATTCTTTCATTGTTTGTAGTGTATGCTTATGTTAACACATACTAATGAAAACGAACGATTTCATTGGATTTGGTATGTATCTTGTTAAATGTGTGTTGTTACTTGCTTTTATCATTTTTGTTATCTTGTGAAATATTTTGTAGGTTAATAGATGATTCTTTCCTTGCTCTTGTGTGTCTATTTTAGGATAGTACTATTACTTTTCTCCTAGAGGATGACTCTCTCTTTCCTTGTCATGAAAGTACCTTATATACATTGCAGTTGTATACCCCACAATGTCAACTTGTTTGTTTCAAATATTGTTTGCATAATCTCTTATGTTTATAAGAGAAGCTAAGGAAAATTCATAGTTTTGGTAGCCAGCCATATTTCTAGTTGGGGCTCCTTTTCTAAACATTGTGGAGTCTAATTGAGACTTCACACCGAGATGGGCTCCTTAGTTAACAGATTTCCAACACCATCAAGAAAAAGAAAAAGGATCATGCCAAAAGACCATATAGATTTTAACCATTTTATCCATCCGACATACAAATCCCATTGAGAGAAATTTCATTGGTATAGCATGTTCTGAGATAAACAACACATGATATACTAAGAAAATACAACGTAGTTTGTTAAAAACTAACGATAAATTGATCTCATGAGAACCCAAATAAGTATACGGCATGCTGCTAAGTATCTATCTAATGAGGAAATCAAACATAAGTTGGTTTTGATCACTAATTTTATAAATTTTAAGACCGTCTTTGGTTTGCTAAAGTGCTATTTCATCAAATATATTAATTTTTGATAAATGGACCTTGAAAATTCTGTCTCGTGAATAGGATATGGGTATAGAAACTAGAGTGTGTGGAAATGAAGCCATTATAATAGATCACGTAATTAATAAGGATAAAGTAAATCAAGAGTCTAGAATAGTTATTTTTGTTGATTTATGTGATTAAATAGGTGAATCATGTATAATTATATAGATAAGAAAATATATATCATTTTTCTATATCTGATTAAAAATTATTGTTTTTATTGATTTATGTTATTAAAGATTGAAAATCATGTAGAATTATAAATGGGAACCATATTATAATAATAATAAAAGGTTACGTGATAACATTTCTTTTGTTAAACTAATATTATTAATAATAATGTTTGTATTTTATCATATTATAAATCTATATTTTTCTTAATGTTATTAAAAATAATATTTTAATTATATTAAATATATATTTTAATGTCTTTAGATATTTTACTTTATAATTATATTAAGCATATAGAGTCTAGTTCTACATAATGATTGTATTTTATCACTTCATATATGGTCTAGTTTGAGATTTAAATTTTAACGTTAAAAATGGGAAATAGAATGAAAATCATTAGTTTTTATTTAGATGAAGTAAAAGCTATTATTAAGTTGTGTTATTTATCCTCGATGGGGTGCTTGCATGGTAAACTTTTTGTGACAAGAGACATAAAGGAAGCATTGTCAGACATTTGGTTTAACAATAAAATGATTTTATGGTAGAAGTTTAACAGAGATATTATAATTGTTAACATGTGTTTAATCTATTTGGTGAATAGGGTGACGACCCTCGGTAATAGATATATGCTCCACACTTAGCCTCTCATGCCCTTCACATGGCATGATTTGGGATCCCAAGCCTCTTCATTCTCGAACAAGTCGTGTCGACTTAGTTACAAGTAGGTGGGAGGTAAGTTTATGGTGTACGTTAGTTCCTCCGGCTACAAAATGCTTTCTGCCTCTATACAGCTCAGCTACCCCTCATACGATAGATTGGTTTTGAGTATAATCACCTCTAACAAACAAGGTAAGCTAATTTATGAGAAAATAATGTGCAAAAGTCTTGAAATTAGAGAATATGGGCTAAGACATTATATCTAGCTCGCTATGAAGAGTGTCTATGTTCATTATCTCAATCTCCATGCTCTGTCTCGCACGTCTTCGACTCGTCATATTTACATGGTCACGGACTCAGGGTGGTGAAACTATTGTGCCAAGGTTATGGACTATGAGCACTACTTCAGATGGTGAGGAGGTATACTACTCGTGTATATTACTCAAATTCTTACTGTATGTTTGTGTCATATCCATGTAAAGGTCAGGTCATCTCTTCATTGTATGGTATGTAATTGTTCATCCACTCCTACGTCTCTCATTTTATTGTTCCTTAATCAGAGGGGAAAATGTTCTTTGTTCTCTTCATAATTCAGAGTTTTTGGTCCGAATTTTGAGTTGGTGGTAGTATTACCCTCGATGACTCTTCAGAAACTACAGCCTTTCTAGATCACTTTAAATTGTCTAATATTGGTCTATGGAATGTGGTACCTAGGTACCTTCTATATTTGGTTTTAATAAGGTAGATGGTATTGCTAATTGTTCAATATTGCAATCCCTTTTTGCTCCTTTACTATACAGTGTCGCTAAAGGTTAGGATTATAGGAAATCTCCACTCTAAAAGACTCCCATGTTATTAAGTTATTTAGCTTATTCACGTCACTCTACCCATGTTGTTCCTTTAGTGTTTGCGGCCATTCTTGGTAGTGAACCTTGCTATCTTGTGTCGTAGTCACTAGTGTCTCGATCCATGACAATAGGTCATTACACCACTTTTTCTCTTTATTTTCATTGCAAGTCATTTATATTTGTGAATCCTCAACAACACCTTCGTAGTCCTAGGGTCAACACTCCTAGGTCACCTTCGACGAGAGGATAACGCTTGTTCAGATGGGAATTAACTGTTAACTTCTTTGAGGTAGCTCCTCTAGAGGCCCAAAAGGAAATTCTCCATCTAGAGGCAAAAGAGTTTGGGGATCGTGTTTAATTTTTGGACTCAGATATTGGAGGCAACAACCTCAAATGGGTACCAAACCTGGGAAAGCTCTGAAAGAGAAGGCTTCATTTCCTTCACCCCATCGCCCAACATCAACAACTAGAAACTCTTATAAACATGGTTATCAAATACAAGCAAGTAGACAACTACAAGTTGTTTGAAGTCTAGGAAGGGATAAAGAGATTTTTGTGGGATTTTTGTGACCTTTCATACCATATTGCATTTGGATCAATTGGTCCTATCTTGCATCCTTGGTATAGAGGAATACTAGTGTAATCTTCGTTGACTAATACAAGAAGAACCGAAATTTAGAGGACGAAGCCAAAATGTAGAGATGAAATTCGGAGGCCGAAGCCAATAGAGAGCCAAAATTCAGAGGTCAAAGCCAATAGAGAGAGAGACAAAATTTGGAGGTCAAAGCCAAAAGGGAGAGCCGAAATTCGAAGGCCAAACGCAATAGAGAGAGCCAAAATTTTGAGGTCAAATCCAAAAGGGATAGATGAAATTTGGAGGCCAACATCAAAGGGAGAACCAAAATTTTGGGAGTATAACTTTAGAATGGAGCTGAAAAGGGAAAAACCAAAAATTGGAGGCTGAAATCAATGGGAGAACCAACCATCAAGATGTTGATTTTAGAGAGGGCTCAACACTTCAGGACCTAATATCAGAAGCACCAGCATGAAATACATATCAAGACTTCAAGAAATTGAAGTTCATAAGTAAGGGACCTCAATGGTCTTTTCAAAATCGGACCTGAAATGGAATATTGAAGCAGGAAGTGGGAAGGAAGGTATATCGAAACCCAATATCAGAAGGTTGGACCTCTGAGCAAAGTGATATCAAAACCTTGAAGATTCATAGCTCCTTAACAATTCAAATTCTTTGAAAAGTGTTGATGTTGTCGAGAAGTGAAAATGCAAAGGAAATCATTGCAAAGCCAAGGACCCTAGGGACCCTTTATCTCTCCTCAAGACAGGACACATACGAGAATAAGACATAGCTAATGATGTCAGTATGACATGGATGTACAATGGCCATGTGGCAGTCAATTTCACCACCTTAGGGTGGTCTTATGTGGAAAATATGGGTGACACGTGTCACCAATAGGGAGGTGACACATGGAGATGATGACATTAGCATGATGTCATTTTGAAGGTTGGCTTTTTGAAGGTTGGATTTTTCATAACTCTTGTCAAATTATTTTATAAAACAATTTGATTTGATGAAGGGGCTTTGATGTTAAGAGAAATTTAGTCGTGAGGACTTTGAAAACCAAGGGTGCAAATCAGGGCTGAGCAACCAAGTGCTATGGAGATATTGGAACTCTGTGGTAAAATATTTTTGAAAAATTTTCGATGAGAGGGACTTCCAATGTAGAATAGCACATTGCCATAAGGGACCAATGGCAGAGTGTGATTATAGAGAGAAATAGGCCCTTGCCAGGAGCCTGGAGGCCTTAGCACCCAAGTGTCAAAATACTGGCCATGACAGCTAGTTCTATGGAGGAATTCTGATAAGAGGGATAAGAGAAGAGGGGCTAAGAGAATCGGAATGTTATGATTTGATAACCTTTATTTTAAATAAAGTTATGATAGATGAAGGCTCCTGCAGCCCCTGAGAGTTATACCAATGGTCACAGGCAGTGGTTGTATGTTGTATAAGCAATGAGTTGCTAAGCATAGAAGGGTTGAAGACATCAGAACTTTTTGTTTCCGTAATGTGATTTTAAATGTTACGATGAGTTTTGGTTCTGAAGTTGCACTGTGGTAATATTTAAGGATGTATTGGGCCTAGCTAATGTAGCACAGAGGTAATAAAGATGGATGAATCGAAAACTAAATTGTAGAACACCTCCACTCCACCATACCAAATCACAGTCTACTCGAGAAAGAGGAAATTCAAGAAGTTAAAGGGAGAAAGAAATAGGCATATTGGTAGGTAAACATGGAGGAATATTATGGTAGAGGCGTGGAAATTTTAGAGGAAATCCAAGGAATCGACACAGAAGATATTTTTCTCTATCAATCATGACACCTCTTGTTTCTCATGTTTCAATTAATATTGTATCCCCGAGAAAATAATCGAATTTATTATGTAATCATTAGAACAACTAGGCAATTCACATGCTCAAACAACTAGGCAGTTCAGAAAGATGGAGCTTTCAAGATATTTTGTAATGTTTGTTTGAACTGTATCCTTATAAAGAGGGAGGAAAAAGTAGTTAGAAAGGTTTTAGCTTTTCTAGTTTAGGGGGTTATATTTTCCTATCCCTGAAGCTGTTATGGTTTTGCACATTTTTTCTAGTTTGGGCCTGTGATATATATTTCATTCTTGAAAATTAATGAAGAAGTGGTTGGTGATTCCAAGCATTGGGATATGAAGTATGTGTTATTCCTCTATATTTCATTTCATTTCTATTTTTCTTGTTCATAAATTATGTAATTGTCGATACCAGAATCACTCTTAAATCCTACAGTTACTTATGTTATGTTGTAGCAGATGGTACATGTGAAACTGAAGATTTATCTATATTATGCAATACCATATTATACCTGTGAAATCACATATTTACTAATGTTATGTGATAGCAGAGGATACCTGTGATATTGCATATTTACCTACGTTGTGTGATATCATACAGTACCTGTGATATATTAAATTGAAATCCTTAAAATATGCTCTACAAATAATGCACTTCGTTCATTTTATATTTTCATGATTCTACTGGGATTTGTTGCATAGGATTATATTTTTGTTGGCTTATTGGGGCTTGACCTAGGTTCCGAAGCGATTTAGCCAAACAAATCCCAAACTACCAGCCCCTTCGGTAACAATCTGCGAAGTGTGGACTAAGGTCTCACCTGAGGTAGTATTGGAGGGTGCTGGAACCAGGTTTCCACACCCTAGGGATGTCTTGATGAGGACTCGAAAGTTCACAACCTAATCCTACGTGCTCGTGCTACCCCGTGCAAATCTCTGACCTTTGCGTAGTTTTGGTACAGAGCATGAAGACGTGTTGTCTAGGTCCTTTACCCTTACTATGTTATTATTATAGATCTGACTTAATTTTGTGGGTCCAGTAGTCTTAACGATCATTCACATTCATAACAAGTGTGTGTAATCATAGAATGTAAAGAGATGCATAAAAATATAACAGAAGCATAAACATACAGTTTTTACAAACAGATGCACAATATTTCAGAATCAACTTAACTTTTATTAAACTTTTGTTCTGTTACAATCCCAACTCTGCCCTGTGCACTCAGCTACAGGGGTTCATGCACACAACTGCACACTCTACCAGGCCTCTGTGCACTCAACTGCAGAGCCTCTCTCTACCACTACGACCCAAGACTCGGACTTATAGACTCAGAGCCAATATCACACTCAAAGACCCATATCACTTAAGATCAATACTCAAAACTCTCTTCTACACTTAGAGCCTCACTCTATTTATACATTCCCATGGTCTGTGAACCATGGGTAGGGTGACACATCTATATTAAATTACAATATTTCAGGGCAAACAACCCTAGACTCTCATGATCCACACCCACATTTTGCGGGGTTTTTGCTCATTGACCCAAAATTGGGCTTTAAGCAACAAAATCTGCTACGGGGGGATCCGCTATGCAATAGGCCCCCAACATAATCATCGTGACTCGTCCTGAGTCACTGGGCTAGTGTGGTGATCTTCGCATGAAGGCCATCCAACAACTTCTGTGCATCGCTGATGTCTACCACACATTCCTTCATTGTCCGCTGTATCAAGTGTGCGCGACTTTTGATGCATTTTTTTCACAGGCACCCTCTTGCCTTAGCGCATATGCATCCTGCATCTAGGATAGCTTCCTCTCAATCATGGTGGTGACTGTGAACACTTCCTCGAGCCAAAGCTGGATGCGTGCTTTAAGTCCTGCTTCTTTCTAGTGCGCAATGTCCACATGTTCCTTCAAAGCTTAAGCCTCCCTCATCTTGGCCAATCACTGAGTGAGGGCAACCGTCTGCAGGGTCCCCCAGAAATTGTCATAGGCCTGCTACAACTCCCGCACTTCTGTCTTTAACTGTTGTAGCATTGGGTCTTCTTGCTGTGAAGTGAGCGTAAGGAGGGACTGATCCAACAATCCCATGTAGTCCTGTATAGTGTGCTCTATCACTTCCAACCCCAATTGAATAGCATGGTGGCATTGCTCTCTGATTTCCGGGGGTGTAGAGGGTTGTGCCTTCAGCCTCAGCTCCACGATCTTCAAGTTCAACTCCAACTGAACCTTCGCAGCCTCCTCCTGGGTCTTGCAGACTCCAGCTACTAAGTCGTGAATCTTTTCCATAGTGGGGAATGCTGCCGGCATGGCAAACTCAAGTATGCTGCTACAGGCCTCCTCCCTGGCCTGTTCTAATCCCTAATTTTGTGCGATCAGGTTGTTGCGCTGCAGGCTGAGCTATTCTAAATTTAACTTGTGCTCGCTCAGGACTTGGAGGGTGCGGCCCTCCCTAGCGCGAAGCTCTATAGCTACCCCATCCTTTAGCTAGTATAGTGTTTCTCTAGGAAGGGAAGCCAAATTCAACCCCCAGCCCCTCATGTCACCCTTAGCTTCTGTTAGGACTGTGCCTTCTGGTAGCACCAAGGTGTTCGCTGTGTGGGATCGCAACATCCAAGGTGTTTTGTCATCATTCTTGGGTGTCGCACTTGTAATGCCTACAACTACACTGTGAGCACCCCCAACACAGTTGTTTGCTTCGTCATTAATCCTTCAAGAGCATCCTTAATGACATTGCAAACTAGTTCACCACTGTTAAGAAGGTCTCCCTCAGAGGTCTTCGTTGCCTTTGTCTTTTTCCATGCGGTGGGCTTCTCCTGGACGTGCAACCTCTTGAATTGGGTTGATTTTGGTGTAAGGTCTGTGTGTTCCTCTGTCTCAGCCTCCCCCTGTATGTCCTACTCCGTGGACATTTCCCTACTATCCTCGGTCTCTTCGATGGTCACGGTTATGGTTTGTGCCATCTACGTTGTTGCTGCAATGTTAGCCACCTTCTGTTGCATGGCCGCTTCTTGTTCCTGGCGCTTTCTGTTCACAAACTTCACAATGCGTAGCTTGGCTTCCTTCTTCTGCCGCTGTGTTGTAATCTTTTCTAGTTCTGCCAAGTCCAGAGCGCACCACTTTAGAGACCATGCTGTCATTACATCGAAGATTTCATCTTCCGTGGCAATGAACAGAAGCTTCACCCATGTTTGGGGTGGATCCGTTCGCGCCCGGATATACAGATTCCTTGAATTTGGATGTGCTTTGCAAACTATTGTATACTGTCAGGGACAAGCGCATCTTGTAGTTGATCCATGTTCAGATGCTCGCCCCCATGAACACCCAAAACACTTTGATCTTGCGAACCCTCATCACATCTATTTTTTCCCAGAGTGAGGTGTACCTCGCGGCTTCGGGTAGGTTCCTCTCAATGGTGGGAAACTGGTTATCCTCTGGCAATTCCCCTATAACTAACAAGATGGATAAGAGCAACAATGCATAGTGGAAGGGCTTACCTTGCTCCTGGGCCTCCCTACAATTTGTCAAAAATCCATCGCAGAGAAACTGCACCCAGTTGAACTGGACCTCCTATGCACACTGTTCCGCCAACCCAATTACAGATGCTGGCACCTCATCTGCGCGACATTTCCTCATGAGCTTGTGAGCCAGCAGCTAGGTGGTGACATGTGCCCCTCGGTCCTTGATGCTTTCTATTACATACCCTCGCTTCCTCTTCTCCAACTTATATTTGGCCTTCATATCTTCTGTGAGGCCCAAGTCATTGCTCTTTTCTGCTATGGCTGCGGGATTGTTTCCTTTGATGGGTAGCCGAGAAATCTAGTGAATTAAGTTGGTTGTGATGGGAATCGGTTCCTCCAGCCAGAGATACCCATCATGTACTAGACACAATAGCTATCGGATGACAAAAATTGTGATTGGCACGCTGTGGTGGTGGGGTATCCACTGCAGATGGAGTAACCCAGCCTTCTCCACACTCCGTAACCATTTATGCTGCAGTAATTTCTCTGCGGCCAACTGCGGGAAATTATTGCTATCCGCGAGGTCCTAGTATTTTAACTTTATATTCGGTACCCATCCCAGTAGTGGACCATCAAACCTTATTTCATCTGGAAGAAGTGGGGTCTGGAGCACACTCTTCGTGGCCTCCAGGTCCTTCGGTATTTTGGATGTCCCTTTCCATGGGGGCATGTAGGGGGGTAACTTTATCGCCGAATGTACTTGGGAAACACTTTCTGCCTCATCATCCTGTGCTTCAATTTGCGCGATCAAGGCTTGCAAAACTTCCTCCTCCTCCTCGGTTTCAATGGTAACAGCTTTTGTCTTCTCTGCCATTGACAATTTACGGAATCGTGGGTTCCGTGGTGATACCTAGACTGGTCCCATTGTCTAGTTGTCTTTATGTGGTCACGGTGTGCGTGGGCACTTTGGAACCTCTAGTGAAGTTACCGCCTCTCCAGGCTCCTCCTGGGTCACATGGGGCTCTAGGGTAATCTCTGTGAATCTCACTCTGGTTCTTGCAGCCGTCATCGTTTCTATACTGGATCTGCTCGGTCACGTACTCACGGGTGGCAAGGTACCTTGGTGCTCAATGCTCTATATTGGTGCAAATCTTAAACAACCAAGTGTTTCTTGAAGATACCCCAAGGGTTTTTACAATCACGTTTGAATTTGAATTCGACCATTCCCTCCACTTCTGGGTCATTAATACCTTTCTGGCAGCATATAGTCCTGAATCGAGCTCTTAATTCTTATCTTAATGGCCCACCGCCTGCTCCTTTCTGCCTTAAAGTGGACCTACTTTCATGAACAGTGACATCAAAGGTGACCTTCTAGCCTACCCACGTAGCAGCACATCCCCTTGCATGCGACCACGACCCTCGTGACATACTGGCCTTACGCGGTACCTCCTTCCCACGTAACTCTCCTGCAGATTCATTTATAGTCCCACGCCCTCTTTCAACTGCTTGCAGTGCTGAGACTGGGCTTCCTACAGATAGTCAGGTGGTCGCACCCTTGGTGGGAGGACTCAATTTTCCTGCTAGCCTGAGCTGCGAGCACCCTCCAAACACTCTTGCATCCATTAGTGCGTCGCCTTCTTCTTTGCATGGTACGCGCCCCTATTTAGTAGAGTGCAGTCATAACCATGGTAACAAGGTCGCAACTCCTTCTAATGTAGTAGTAGGGTTGGCTAGATTTGGTCCCGACATGTTTATTTTCTCACGGTTTGCTTGAGCAACTTTGGTTTCTAGTTCACCGATTTCTTCGTCTAATGTCACTCTTTTTTCCTTAGTCAGGCCCAATCTTCATTGAGTTCATGAAGCTTCAAGCTCCCTCACCAAATGGCTTCCCGTAACTGCCTAATTCCTGTACCTAGATCCTCGCATCCTATCCCAACTACAGGAGTTGCAGTCTGGAAATTCTCCTCTCCCCTCCTGGTTTCGTTTCTTCTCATCAGTGTTGGGATCATTTTCGTGCTCCAGTTTTGGCTTATGGCCCTATAGACCCATCAGACTATTAGTATGTGCAGGTCCCAGTTAGTTCGTCCCATTTGGTAAACTCTATTCATGATTCCACATAGCTTTTTTAAGGCTCTGATGTGGAATTTCTATGGCCTGCATCACGTTCCCTGTGTCTGGTTCTGATTTTCAATCCTACGATATGCTTACACAGCACACGTCTGCACCCATCGAAAACTACTTCATCTTGGATACCCATCTCGCGTTCGACGCTAAGGACTTCCACACCATAAGCACATCCATCTTCTACATTCATGCTAGTTCCCCATAGTTTTCTAATGTGTATGACCCCATCGGGTTGGTATCATGTGCAACGCCCATTCCAACGCACCGTACTGCTGCTGTTCCAGTACTGCCTTTCAAATTTGTGTAAGAATTCATCCACTCTTGCTACCGCATCATCTGTTGGCAGTTCCCTTGTTTTAGTAGTCACGTGCCATAGTGATCTAATCATCATGTTGCAATTCAGCATTGTTACTTCATGCAAGTGGTTTTGCCAGCATTCTATTTCTTCATCTGAATCTGAAGTACAGGAACTATTGCACTCCCATTAGATTCTCCCATTTTCTAATGGGTTTACCCAATCCTGGTCTTGCGCTGTTATCTAGTGAATGCAATCCAGCTCATCGTTGCTATGATTGTCGCACATGGATTCAGTATAGTGCTCTCCTTCAACTGCGTCTAGCAGAATTATTATGCGTAGAGACTTTTTCTCGAATATCATCTTCCACTTCTTTATGTTGATGACTCCATTCATATCAGTGGCCCAGTCTATTCCTAACAACATAGGATACGGATTGTTGTCATCAACAATCTCTATCACTTCAAAGTCCATTTGTGTTCTCGCACATTCGATATCCACTGTTACCCATTGAAACCTTCCCATGGGCAAGATCTTTTATTGGTGTGCCATCTGTAATTGAATCAGGGACCACTGTAATGCAGGCCTCCCCATGCGTTCCCATGTTTGCTTTGGTAACACATTCACATCTGAACCCAAGTCTAGGATTACTTGATCCATTTCATACTTGTCAATCTTCATCGTCAATCTCATTTCCCTCCTGGTGCGCAATGCATGCCTTCCCAGCTTCTGGA
Source organism: Pinus taeda (assembly GCA_000404065.3). Classification (NCBI taxonomy): domain Eukaryota; kingdom Viridiplantae; phylum Streptophyta; class Pinopsida; order Pinales; family Pinaceae; genus Pinus; species Pinus taeda. The sequence continues at coordinate 36,059 of APFE031592737.1, read as the reverse complement.
CTACGCACAGTTCACTTGACCCTGCGCACCTAGTGATCAACTCTTGTAGTCCTTTAACTGCCTTATTGTCATGTAGCAGCTTCATGCATGTCTCTAAAAAGGTAGTAAGCATAGAAGGATCCATTCCCAACTCTAGTTGATCCTTACTACCTGAAGTAGAGGCCTCCATGAAGCTCTTCTTAGCTTACATAAATGTCTCTTTTGCGCATTCCAAGTCAAACTCGGGTTCCTTTGTAGGAGCCTTATGAACCCATGTATTTTCCTTGGGCTACTATCCCTTGTCTTCCCCTGTTGTCGCGCCACTTCTGAGCACCATATTCACATTTGCGTCTTCTTCGCGCAGTTCAGACATCATCATTTGGATATTCTGAGTTGGAGTAGGCTGTAGTACCCCTTTCTCACGTATTTGTGTGATCAGTGTAGGACAATCTATCATTTCATGATCAAACTACTCACAGTACGAACAAGATATTGTCATTGGGTTGGTACAATTGTGAGCGTAGTGCCCTGGTCCTCTGCAATTGTAATAGATTAGTTGTCCACGGCCCCTTCCTGGCCCTGTTCCTCCTCGTCCTCGACCTCACCCTTGAAATCCAGTGCATGCCATCCCTGTGGCTGGGTCAAGGCCTTGCATTTCCATATGCATTCTATATGTTTGGGTCCTCTTCATCATTAACTCGTAGCTGTGACAAGTACGCTCATCACGGCCCATCGATCTACAAAAATTACAAAACAATTGCTAGGGAGTCTGTGTGTACTTCTGCAACAAATGATAGTTGTTGTCATGTGCTTTCCTCCCACCTGACAGATCGCGCACCAGAGCACGAGTGTCGCACTTGGCCTTGCCTATGCCTCTGGTCTCAATGGCATTGGTCCCCCTCCTGCAAAGTAATTCGTGAATACTGGATAGTGATCCTTGTCATGGCCCTGGCCTTTAAATTTTTATGCACCACACTTCTTCACGTGCCTAAGGCCGGGGTGCCCTATCCTGCTTCAAGCTCTACATTTCCAGGCATAGATTCTGTAGTTGCACATGGATCTATTGGACTCCCAATCTTGGATCCTGTATTGGTGTTTCATGCAACCTCATCTCCATTTCAAATGCTTCAGCCTGGGTTGAAAGATTCTATTGTGACAATGCCATCCTCTGGTGTGGTGTCAAAGATGCCACAAACCATGCGTGATGTTGCTCATCCGTTAGTGTCATATTAGCCTCACAGATTGTACTCTTCAGTCCCTGATCTAGATACCAGGGGGTCTCACCTAGAAGTATTGCGATCTCTTTAAATCCGATGATTGACTTTGTTTCTGATTTCGGCCAGCTAAATTCTCTATTCAATGCATTATCGATCTCCGCTATTCCTGCATTTGGGTGATCATTCAAGTGCTTGATATACCATTTCAACGCACAATCCTACAGCGTGCTCACCAATGTGGCCTTCTTAATGTTGTCATCCATGACTCCTTGTGCTTCCCACGATGCTCTTACCACGAACTAGAATTGGCTTGGATCCTCATTCCCTACTCCTCTGAATATGGGTAGCTTTATCGCGCTTGCCATGCTAAACTCAGGGGGTGGTGGAGGTAGGGTGGGTGAATATGGAGGTGAAATAGGTGAAACAGGTGAAGGTGTAAGTGGAGGTGATAACTGTGGAATGCGTGGCTTTATCAAACTGATCACACTTCTAGGGGAAACCAGAGCGTGCTCTTTCTCGCTCGCTCACAGAGGTGAAATTAAAGGATTTTTCCCTAATCCTTCGATCCCTTTGTAGATCTTTCCGCTCCGCATTGTTCCAATCATTCATGTATTCACATAACCCTCTTTTCACATAACAACATCTTAATCTAGGTATGCAGGGATTTGATGTACCTACCTCACGGTCCCTTGAGAAAACGTTGTTATGCTTCGCTATAGCTCACAGTCATGTCTATCGCAAACTCAGTGATAGACCCCCCTATTATCTGGTCGAGCCAATGGTCCATGGCCTACACGATCTTATCTTTTGATGCCTCTAGCTTGCTCACTAATTCCAGAGTCCACACTGTCGGTTGATCAAGCTTGCACCTTCCCTTGCTTCCGGCTAACCTCGCGATCCAATCATACAGCTCCGAAGAGAAGGGCACAAATAAGATCTTGTGGATTTCTTTATATAGGTAGCAATGTAGCCACCTCTTCTCAAATATCTGTGGAATTTCGTTTTCCTATGTCACGAACTCATGAAGCTTCTAATCCAACTAATCTTAATTTCCTTCTTCATAGGGTTCTAGTGTTCTAACATCAAACATCCCTTAGGCAGATCTCGATCATGACAACGGAACCATTTGTTGGCTTATTAGGGCCTGACCCAACTTCATAAGTGATTTAGCCAAACAAATCCATAATTACCGGCCCTTTCGACAAAAGTCCGCAGAGCGCGGACTGAGGTCTCACCCGAGATAGTATGGGAGGGTGCTAGAACTAGGTTTCCGCACCCTAGGTATGTCTCGATGAGGTATGGGAAGTTCACAACCAAATACTACGGGCTCACGCTGCCCCGCGCATTTGTCTGACCTTGACGTAGTTTCAGTACAGAGCGCGAAGAGGTGTTTTCTAGATCCTTTACCCTTACTGTGTTATTATTATAGATCTGACTTAATTTTGTGGGTCCAGTAGTCTTAACAATCATTCACATTCATAACAACTGTGTGCAATCATAGAATGTAAAGAGATCCATAAAAATATAATAGAAGCATAAACATACTGATCTACAAACAGATGCACAATATTTTAGAATCAACTTAGATTTTATTAAACTTCTATTCTATTACAATCCCAACTCCACCCTGCGCACTCAATTGTAAGGGTCCGCGCACATAGCTGCGGACTATACTAGGCCTTTGCACACTAAGCTGTAGAGCCTCACTCTACTACTATGACCCAAGACTCGGACTTACAGACTCAGAGCGAATATCACACTCAAAAACCCATATCACTTAAGATCAATACTCAAAACTCTCTTCTACACTTAGAGCCCCGCTCTATTTATACATTCCCATGGTTCGCGAACCAAGGGTAGGCCAACACATTCTATATTAAATTACAATATTTCAGGGCAGACAACCCCAGACTCTCGCGCTTGCACCCACATTTTGTGAGGTCTTTATATTACATTGACCCAAAACTGAGCTTTAAACCCCAAAAATCCGCTATGGGGGGATCTGCTGCCCAATAGTTTTTATCCAACCCTTTGCACTAGGATCCTCCCTTACATTTCTCCTTTCCATATTTACTGCAATGACAAATTTAAGCTTCATTTTCTTTCTGTTGGCCGTCAGACTTGAAACATTTATTCTTGGGAATGATGCATTATTTATGTGCATCCTAGATATGGCTCTGAGAAAGGAAGTTAAACCAACATCTAAGTCATTTTACATTCATCTGTTGAGTTGCACTAAATTACGTTCAAAAGAGACTAATATTTCCTAGCCACTTACCTCTCCTCAACTCAGGGGCTGTCTCTAAGAGCTACAACATCCTCTAGTGCCATTGCCAAGGAATGAATTAGAATATTTTTCCTGTGTATGACATTTTCTACTTTCATTATGTCAGGTGAGCGAGCGAAGTGTGGGTTTAATATCTCTCAAGTTGGCGACTCCACTATTTAAATACTTTTTTTGACCATCTGTTGTGGTAAAAACACAATCCTGCTCCCCCACCCCCCCCCCCCCCCCCCATTATTCACTCAATTCTCATTATGGGTACCCTTTGACTAAATGATTAGTTATATTACTATTTGACTTAAAACATGAGTTCGATTTATTTTTATCTTTCTATCAAAACTCGTTTGATCTCATTTGGACATTTGGTTTACAAATAGCGCCTATTTGAAGATCGGATGTTTTTCAGTGCTTTGGCCTTATATAATGTATTTTATCTTTTATTTTATAAATTTGTTTCTTTGTAAATAATTAGCTTTTTGTAAATATTTATATTTGTAAATATTTCTTTTATTTTGTACCACGCAATTCATAGCCCTCGAGACCAACATCTTATATTACAAAGTGATTATAGGTTAAAACCTTAACCAAGTGGAAATAGGCCTTTATTATAGAACATCGAAGAAACCTTTTTATAATAGAGTTATATTGAGTTATCATGACTTTGGATATTAGAGGAATTCTTTGTGGTCCCCATATCCAAAAGTCTTGAACCTCATACCAATTGGTTGTATTTCATTTATATATTATAATATAGCCGACGGGAGGACCCACCTGCCACGTCATTACTTCTACTCCCGAATATTGATGACCAGAGATTTTCTGCTGAGCAAGATAACATCATTCACCAATACTCTGATATGGTTCCTCACCGATATTCCAATATTAAATCCCATCGATATTTCAATAATCATATCCCTCCAATCTTCGATATTCTTATGGTCATGATTGTCGATATCCCAATGCGCCTCCCCCTCCTACTTTTGATATGTACCAATCTTCGATATGTTGGGCTCGATATGATTTAAGATTGGGTTTAATTGTGAAATCGTGTCTTCTCATATATCATAAATTTTGAAATGGCACACATCTAAAATCTCCCATAACACCATTCTTTGATATCCGATATTCCAATGTGCATCCTTCCTAACCTTCGATATCTGCCATGCTTCGATATTTTGGACCTGATATGGTGTTAATTCTAGTCTATAAAGATATCATGTCTGCTCCATATCAAAACTCTTGTATGTAGCCATTGTTAAAAGTTATGATATCCATTTCTCTGATACTTGTTTACGGTTGCCACTTGTCACTATTCTATAAAGCCTCTTCTTTCATTAAGTAAAAATCCACTTAGTTATAAAGTTAATTTATATATTATTTTTATAATTCGTTTTTTCATTGTAAAAACATTATATACAGCTAATCCTGCTTTGGTTTGGCATAGAATCTTCCATGGTCGACGATGGTGAATAGATCTAATCAATATTTTCGAACAAACCCCACCAAGTGGCATAACGCTAGATAAGTGTAGATGGAGGTGGTTGAAGCAATGAGGCTAAGGTTGGACTCCACCACGAAAAGTGCAACTCTATCCTATTAGAAGCAAACCAAACTCATTAGCATGTAGCAAACAGGGTGATTTTTCTCAACTAATATATTCTGTATTTGGCCAGAACCCCAACTGAAGGAATAATTTTATTTCATTTTCTTTTAATTAACTCAGTTGTTGAGAAATAAAGGAGGATTGTTAATATTTCCGCTATGTGTAAATACCCTTCTCTGATTGGGAGAATGGGGATTCAAATCCAGGAGAAGAGGAAAAATAATTTAGGAGCTTATAGCCTATTTATAGAGGGAGTTCAATGCTCAATTGCACTATTGTAGTGGGATTTGAGCCTTTCTTTGCAGACAGGGAATCACGCTTACTCGAAGTAGGGGATTTGGACTACTATAATATTCTGAGGTTTATGTAGCTTGATTCATATGCATAATAAGATTTATTTATGTAATTGTTTGCATAGCACTACTGTTTGCATCGGTTATTGTAAATAAAATTTTCAACTTTCAAATACATTTATGGTGTATGAGTATATTAGTTGGCTTTAACACTATTGTTAAATGTTACATGTTAGCTCATTTAAAATTTGATCAAAGCTATATTGCAGGATTAATTACAAATGCATCTTGAAAACTGGAAAGTGTATAAGAACGGACTTTTATTTCTTCACGCTCGCTAGCAATTTAACAGTTTAAAGTTATAGATGTCCTTCTTTTCTACATGTCATTTTATTTGAACTACTTCAAACATAATTACCGATCAAATAAGAAAATAAATTGGTACCCATTTTTTTGAGGTAGCAAAAAATCACCCGATTTTGAAAAGTGTTGATGCCAGAATACACTTATTTTTTTTTTAGCATATTTTTGGCATTTTAAGTTTTATAATGCCTTCTTCTTCCCGTAAGATTTTTTTTTTTTTTTGAGTGTATTTTTTGTGTTTTGTGTGTTTTCATTTTTTTTTTTTTTCAATTTTGTTTGTAATGAAACCTTAATTTTTTCACGTAGTTAAAAAAAATTAAAAAATTGTCAATATTTTAAAGTTAGTATTTTCTATATGTTTATGTAATGTTAATTAATATTTCAATTGACATCAAATAATTGTCACCAAAACACAATAATTTTAAACATTGACCAAAAAAGCACATTTTTTATATAAATATAATGAAAAAAACACATTTTCAAAAATTTTGTCGAAAATGACATGTCAAATAAATGATTTGTATGGGAAAATCCTAATAAAAAAACTTTAAAAAATAGCATTTTTTACGAATTTTATGTTGGAAAATAATAGTAATCACAGGTTCTTTACAAAAAAATATAATTCACATAAAAATTAAAGTGAAAATTATATAATACAAATATTAAACATATAAGAATAATAATAAAATGTTCATGCTTCTCATAAAATCTCAAAGTCAAAACGTTACAAGTAAAACTAATGAAGATCTCTCAAAATTGAGTTTGATTTGCAATCATAACTTAAATGTCATCAACAATATAATATAATCCATGTTCATTGTCTTCTTCAACTTCATTATTTTCTTCTTCCACAATATTTCCTACTTGAGTTTCCTCATTCTCCTCTTCTAATGGATCTTTCATGTCAGCAAATCTCCCAAAGTCTCATTTTCCAATCATTCCATATAATTGTGGTCAAGGTTCCTTTTCCTTTTTTGCCACATGTGATTCATTAAGATCTCTTTTCTTCAAACCAACTTCTTGCATTACATCTGGAGGAAATTGAAGAGCATTAATTCTTTGTTGAATAAAATTGCATTGTAATGGGTCTCTTTCAATCACAAATGCAATTTGTTCCTTTTTGTTGGAAACATGTTAGTGTTGTATATAATCATCAAGCACAAAAACACTAAGTAAATTAATAAACACATAAAAACAAAAAAATAAAATATTAAAATTCAATTTTATATAATAAAGCTTACCTGAACCTGAAAATAAATCCAAAACCCAATCTCCTTCATTTGAACATAAATCTATAAGATAGTTAATCATTATTTGTGGTTTTTGATAAATGTTAACTATCTCTCCTTTTTCATCTTTATCCTCATATGTTAACTTTTTTAGGACAACATCATGAACCAGGACTTGGCTATGACTCTTTCCATCTATTTGGTTTAGAAGAATGGACTTATAGCTATAATCTTTTACCTAGCGTTCAACATGGATGAAATCACAATCACTTGTAATTCGCTAATATCTGGAAGAAATAAGATTTGACTTTTGCCTGTAACACCACATAATAAAAGTTCAATCCACTTCTGCATAAAAAAAAATTACATTAATCAAACATAAAATTTCAATGTCTTACCATGTAAGTTTCATCCTTGAGTTTGATTTTCCCTTGAAGCTTGTTAATAACATTGCAAACTGTGTGTCTAAATGATATGTCACAAATCTCCAAAGTGGTGATGTTGTGACTTCTTGAAAGCCTGTAACCACTTTATTAAAAGCTTGATAAGTGTAAGGTTCACTATCATGTTCAATTTTTGGGAAATTGAAACCATGAGGAATGTCTGCAATAACCAGGGCATATTCCCTTTTAGGTATGATTTTTGCAATGTCTTCACAGCCACCTTGTATTATATGATATTGGATAGTTTCCAACCCATTCCAAATGAAACGAGTAAGAGTAGGATCAAGTTCAATATTCCTAAGACGCTGCTTTCTCAGCCTTTCCAACTTAATTTTTTCAATGAAACTTTTGAAATTATTTGGTACTCCATTTGCATCCTTCTTCGACATCTTTAATGAAATAAATAAAATTATAGTAATATATTAAAATAAAAAAGTATATGAATAAAATGAATATAAAAATCAACATACCTTTTTGAATGCAAGATAAAAATCTTTAAGTGTTGTTGTAGAACGCAATTCCAGGTAGTTGAGTACAACATCATTCCAACTCTCTTGATTCAACATTTTAACCATATGTTCTTGTATTTTCATATAAATCTTATGAGTAAATAAATAAAGTAAAAATTATTAATATAGTGATATGTATAACAAATAATACCAACAACAATATGTTATATTTAAAACAAAATTATAATCCAAGAAAAAGTAAAAGTAATTCAACAAACTTACTTTTGAAATTTCGAGCACATTTCCTCCAATGACAATTCACCTGACTTCATACAACATAATATTGATTTGATTATTTTGTCATATTTCACATCTTGCAATGTTATCCAAGGTGTGATAGTCATATCATCTGGAAGTTGCTTCATTTCAGGACCTGTCTTACTGTTGGTACATATTACGGGTTTAAACCTTTTAACCTTCTGATTTGTTATGGCAATATTCTCCCATATTTTGAAAATGTCATCAATAAATTCTCATATCTCCCCTATTCTAAATGTCAACTGGAAAATGTTATCTATGCCTCTAAATAGTTCTGAATTTACTTTTCCACCTTTTGATTTGGTTCTATCCTCAATTTGATAAATTGTTTTCATACAACATTCCTTCTGAAAGCTTAAACTAACCTTTTGTCTTATCCCCACCATTTTTTCTAAAAATTCATTATGATAAAGTGTGTGGAAATGAAGCCATTATAATAGATTACAGTCAACAATTATATATATATATATATATATATATATATATATTTATATATATCTTATTTAAAAAAAAAGAAAAAGAAAATGTTAGCCCACACTTTGGCTATAGGTTAAAACCTTAACCAAGTGGCCATAGGCCCTTATTATAGAACATCGAAGAAACCTTTTTATAATAGAGTTATATCAGGTTATCACAACTTTCGATATCATAGGAATTCTTTTATGTCCCCGATATCCAAAAGTTAGGAACCTCTTACCAAGTGGTTGTAGTTCATTTACATATTATAATATAGGTGATGGGAGGACCCACCTACCACATTATTACTTCCACTCCTGATTATTCGCGATCAGATATTTTCTACTCAGCAAGCTTTTAAGAATTCCAACAACATCATTCACCAATACTCTGATATGGTTCATCGTCGATACTCCAATATGGTTCCTCACCAATATTTTGATATTAAAATCATGTCGATATTTCGATAGCATATCCTTCTGGTCACCAATATTCTAATGGTCATGATCCCTGATATCCCAATGCGCCTCCCCCTCTGACTTCCGATATGTACCAAACTTCTATATGTTGGACCCGATATGATTTAAGATTGGGTTTAATTGTGAAATTGTGTCCACTCATATATCATAACTTTTGAAATGGCACACATCTAAAATATCCAATAAGACCATTCTCTAGTCTCCGATATTCCAATGTGCATCCTTCCTGACCTATGATATATACAAGGCTCTGATATGTCAAACCTAATATGGTATTAATTCTAATCTATAAAGATATTTCATCCGCTCCATATTGGAACTCCTGTATGTAGCCATTGGTAAAAGTTCTTATATCCATTTCTTTGATACCTGTTTACGGTTTCAGCTTGTCACTATTCTATACAACCTCTTTTTCATTAAGTAAAAAGCCAATTAGTTATAAAGTTAATTCACATTTTATTTTTATAATTCATATCTTCAGTGTAAAGACATTATAGGCAACTAATTCTAGTCTTGTTTGACAAAGAAGCTTCCATGGCCAATGATAGTGAGTAGATCTAGTCAAGATTTCCGAAGAAACGCCACCAAGTGGCATAACACTAGATAAGAATAGATAGAGGTGGTTGAAATAATGAGGCTAATGTTGGACTTCATCGTGAAAAGTGAAATCCTATCCCATTATAAGCAAACCAAACTCATCAGCACATACCAAACAAGGTGATTTTTCTCAACTGATACAATCTGTATCTAGCTAGAACCCTAATCAAAGGAATCATTTTGTTTCATTTTCTTTTAATCAACTAAGTTGTTGAAAAAAAGAGGGGGGTTGTTAATATTTCCACTATGTATAAATACCCATCTATGATTGTGAGAATGGGGATTCAAATCCAAGCAAAGAGGCAGAATAGGAGCTTATAGCCTATTTGTAGAGAGAGTTTAGCTCTCATATGCACTACTGTAGTGGGGTCTGAGCCTTTATTTACAGACAAGGAATCAAGCTTACTGGTAGCATGGGATTTGCAAAACTACAATCTTTTGAAGTTTATGTAACTTAATTCATATTCATAATAAGATTTATTTATGTAATTGTTTGCATAACACTATTGTTTGCATCAGTTATTGTAAATAGATTCTTCATCTTTCAAATACATTTATATATCTATGAGTATATTGGTTGGCTTTAACACTATTCTTAAATGTTACCTGTTAGCTCATTTAAAATATGATCAATCTATCTTACAGGATTAATTACAAATGTGTCTTGAAAAATGGAAATTGTATAAGAACAATGTTTTATTTCTTTAGGCTGGCTAGCTATCTAACACTTTAAAGTTGTAGATTTCCTTCTTTACTACATGTCATTTTATTTGAACCACTATAGCATTATGACATGAATTTCTCATTCTTATGCTTATGTTTATTAGGAGTTGGAGTTAAGTGTCTAATAACTATCTATTAGGAATTTAGTTGTCTATATCTTCTGTAACAAGGATTTTCTCTTGTGAAATGTTTCCCTGATATAATTCCTTTATTTTATTCCAATTCTAATATGCTTCATTTCCCATCCTTTTAGCTTGCTCTTGATTGAGAGAAATACTACTCTTTCTTTCAATCGAGATAGGTCTAGGATAAGTGCATCTTAGGTTAAATTTTGCATTTTAATTTTAGTTTCTGCATTTCTAAAGTCCTCTTATGAAAGAGGTAAACTTTAGTTGTGGCTTGGATGAGCCGCAGATCAGCTTAAGGATCATTCTCTTTCCTAATTAGCAAGGAGAATCAATATGATGTCTCTTATCTATTGGTAATTGAAATACATACCTTAAGCCAATAGAGAAAGAGAAAAGGTAATTGGACTTAGTCTAACTAGTCGTAACCACCATTTCAATGGAAAAGGAATTGGTTTAAGTTCCTAAAGGGGTGGTATCCCTTAGAATGTTGAAAGGGTCATTTTTCCTGATCAACACCATCCTATCTTTCAAAAGGCCCCATACTTTCTTTGACACTTCTTTACAGAAAACGCCCCCTGCATTTGACCTTGAGATCTCTCACCTAAAGGGGTTTTCAAAATGGCTCTTCTTGCATTCGTGGCCAACAAATTTCCCCATTAGATTTTTCTTTCATCATTGGTTACCCCCATCATGTTCCTCCATTTCAAGAATGGTTTTCCTATTTGCATAGATTCAATGGAAGTGTAGATGGAAGCTCGAACCAGCACCTTAAGGACTTTCATGAATGCATGGAGCAACAGTGTATTTATCATGAAGATGTGAAAATGAAATTGTTCATGTATTATTTGGATAGGGATGTTAGGGTTTGGTACAAAACACTACCTCATGGCAACATATCTTCCTATGAAGAGATTTCACATAACATATAATTATTTTTACAAAATATTATATCCACCAACTTCTCTATTTAAATATTGTTGTGAATATTTAAATTTTGAAAATATTACCAAGACTATTGATGTTGTTGAAGATATTTGTGGAGCTCAAAACATATATTTTCATTAAGAAGCACTTCCCAAAAATCAAGAAAAGGAAGAAGGAGACATTATTAAGCTACAAATAAACCCTCAAAGATTTTATTTTGTTGAACTTGATGGTTCGCCTTTATATGATTTTTATGACTCAGATGGGTAGTTGGGTGTTGTAGAACCACAACAGTTCCAGCCATGGGAAACTGCTCAAAAAGAGTAAGTTGATAATGGGGTTAACAAAGAGGCTCCAGTTTATGATTTGCATCCTTTATATGGAGAACAAGGTATCAACACATGCCTAAGACAACCATTAGAAGAGAATTATTCTTAGAAAATAAGAACAACCTCTTCTTCTGGGTATGTATCAGTGGTTGCCAACCATTTTTTCTGGACCATTTTTATACCTACCTCTATTCTTGAATTTCAAGAAGTTATTAACAAAGTTGATGAAGACTCTCCTATTTATGACTCATGAAATTTTTAGAGGAGGATGAGATTGTTGCATATTTTCAAAGGGATTTTCTTACCAACAAGTGGGGAGAAGATTATCAACAATAGCGTTTTCAAGAAGAGCCCAAAGTTAAAGAGCCAATCAGTGTATGTGGCTGCCTTTTGCAGAAATGTTCCTTCCTAGAAACTGCTCAAGAAAGGAAGGAGGCTATAAAATTTTCTCATTGGTTCTATGATCCATTAGCTAACTATATGGCATATTTATTTGGCCAATAGCATATCTCAAATATGGCATATGTATTAAATGTTTTACCTGAAAATTCCACATGGTGCATGCCTGTTTTAATTGCTAACTTTCTAGAGAACGGTGGAATAAGGTCCAGCACTCAGATGTTGAGCTAGTATCATTGAAAGGTTGAATTCACTTGGGTGAATTGAGCCTTGGGCATAAGTAAGAGTTGTACATAAATAATATCACTATCTGAGTCTTTAATTTCAAGTTTTTAGAAGTTGTAGTTCTGCTTTTCAAGTATTACGAGGAGGGGACTCCCAGCAAATAAAGTTCCATGGAGATTTTCTAGTTTTACAAGTTCAATATGTTTTTGACTCCATGTGCAGTGGTGAAGGTTACTAGTCTACAGGTTCTCAAAACCTTTCCAGCAAGGCATTGTCCCCAATTAGAGCCGATGTTGTCACCTATCATACCATCTTGCATTTGGGTCAACTAGTCCTATATTTCATCCTTGGTATAGAGGAATACTAGTGCAATATCGGTTGACTGACAAAAAGAGAGCCGAAATTAGGAGGCCGAAACCAAATTAGAGAACCGAAATTCGAAGACCGAAGCCAATAGAGAGAGATGAAATTTAGAGGCCAAAGCCAATAGAGAGAGCCAAAATTCAGAGGCAGAAGCCAAAAGGAAGAGTCGAAATTCAGAGGCCAAAGCCAATAGAGAGAGACGAAATTTAGAGATTGAAGCCAAAAGGGAGAGCTAAAATTCGGAGGCTGAAATCAAAGGGAGAACCGAAATTACAGGAGCCGAAATTTAGAAGGGAGCCAAAAAGGGAAAAGCCTTAAATTGGAGGCCGAAATAAAAGGGATAACTCACCATTAGGATGTCAATTTTGAAGAAGACTTAGCACTTTGGGACCCGATATTAGAAGGACCGATAGGAAAGACATATCGAGACTTTCGGATATCGAAGTTTAGAACTAAGGGATCTCAGTGGTCTATTCAAAGGCGGGCCCTAAATGGAATATCAAAGGAGGGAATGGGAAGGAAGCTATATCGGAACTCGATATCAGAAGGCTGGACCTTAGAGAAAATTGATATCAGAACCTTGGAGTTTCATAGCTCCTTAACAATTAAAGTTCTTTGAAAGTGTTAAGTTTTCCAACAATCGAAAATACAAAGGAAATCATTGCAAAAACAAGGACCCCAAGGACCCTTTCTCCCTCCTCATGACAAGACACATGGAAGCAGATGATTAACTCTAAGAACCAGACATGGATGATGATGTCCATATGACGTGGATGTACAATGGACATATGACAGTCACTTTCAGCACCTTAGGGTGGCCTTGTGTGGAAAATTTGGGTGACACATGTCACCACTAGGGAGGAGGTGTCACATGGAGATGATGACGTCAGTCTGATGTCATTTCGAAGGTCAGTATTTTGTAGGTTAGAATTTTCTTAACTCTTGTCAAATTATTTTATAAAACATTCTAATCCAATGAGGGGGATCCAATGTTAAGCAACATTTAGTCATGATGAATCAGAAAAATAAGGGTACAGACTAGGTTCTAGCATGCAAGTGCTATAGATCTAATCAGGGATAGAGAAATCAAAACTCCGTGGCAAAAGAATTTTGAAAATTTTTTGATGAGAGGAGCTTCTAATGTATACTAACACATGGTCGTAAGGACTCAAAGGAACCAAGGGTAGAGTTCGATTACAAAGAGAAATAGACCCCTGACAGGAAACTAAAGGCTTTAGCACCCAAGCGTAAAGTCGCTGGTCACGACACTCAAATATATGATGCAAATGTGATAATAGGGCTAAGAGAAGAGGGGCTAGGAGCAACGGAATGTTACAATTTCGTGACGCTTATTTTAAATAAAGTTATGATAGACGAAGTCCCTAACATTGCAGCCCCTGAATGTTATACTAGTGGTCACAAGCAATGGTTCTATGGCATATAAGCAACAAGGAGCTAAGCATAAAAGGGTTGAAGAGATTAGAACTTTGTGTTTTCATCATGTCATTTTAAATAAAGTTACGATGAGTTGCGGTTCAAAAGTTTCACTATGGTAATATTATAGGATGTTTTAGTCCCTGATATTGTAGCACAGAGGTATTAAAGATGAATGAATCGACAACTAAGATGCAGAACACCTCCACTCCACCATGTAAAACATGAGCCACTCCAGAAAGGAGCAACTCAAGTAGTTAAATGGATAAAGTGAAAGGCATATTGGCAGGTAACTGTGGAGGAATATTATGGCAGAGGCATGGCCAGTGCAGAGTAAATCAAAAGAATCATCACAAGAGATATTTTGTTGTGTCAATCATGAAACCTCCTGTTTATCATGTTTTGGTTAATATTGTATTTTCAAGAAAAGAATCAAATATGTTATGTAATCATTAGGACAACTAGGCCATTCACATACTCAAATAGCTGGGCAGTTCATACATCTAGAGCTTTCAATATATTTTGTAATGTTTGTTTGAACTCTCTCCCTATAAAGAGGGAGGAAAAACTCATTAAAAAGGTTATGGATTTTTCGGTTCTGGGGGTTCTATTTTCCATCCCTGACGCTGTTATGTTTTTGTACATTTTCCCCAATTTGTGCCTGTGATATATATTTCATTCTTAAAAAATCATAAAGAAGTGCTAGGTGATTCCAAGCATTAGGATATGTAGTATGTGTTCTTCCTATGTATTTCATTTCATATTTGTCTTTCTTCTTCACATATTATGTAAATATAGCTTCCAAATTCACTCTTAAATCCCATCTTTACTTATGTTATGTTGTAGTAGATGGTACCTGTGAAATTACAAATTTACCTACATTATATGATAACAGATGGTACTTGTGAAATCACATATTTGCTAATGTTATTTGATAGTAGATGGTACCTATGAGATTGTAGGTTTACCTATGTTGTGTGATAGTAGATAGTACCTGTGAGATATTGAGTTGAAAGCCTTAAAATGCGCTCCATAATTTATCAACTTCATTCCTTTTATCTTTTCATGATTCTAATGGGATTTGTTGCATAGGATGTTGTGTTTATCCGACCTTCTGCACTAGGTTCCTCCTTTACATTTCTCCTTTCCATCTTTATTGCAAAATACAAATTTTAAGCTACATTCTCTGTGTGTCGGCCACTAGACCTAAAACATTTACTCTTGGAAATTATATATTTTTTATGTGCATCCTGGATCTGCCTCTGAGAAAGGAAATTAAACCAACATCTAAATAATTTTAGATTCATCTCTTGATTTGCACAAAATTTTCTTCAAGAGAGACTAAGATGTCCTAGAAACTGACCTTTCCTCAACCCGAGGGTTGTCTCAAGGACGTACAACAGGGATATCATATACAACATGGATGATATAGTGGTCATAATATCTAGAATAAAACGTTATTTAGTCTTGAATTCAAACACTAAATCAAATAAGGACCGTGATGTTCTAGTGGTCATTAATGCTCTAGCTCAAGCCTCTCCTCACACCAACTCTTCTTCCACATCGCCTGTATTCATCTTCAACTAACAAGTTCATTGAACGCTTTGTCTATGGCTCTTTCATGATTGACAAGTTCTATTTTTTGTAAATGCCATCTTAATGGTTTGTCAAGCCAATTTTTTGGATGACTATATGTATTATTGTAACTTATTATAGTTCTGATAGGCCTGGTAAAAATGAAGAGTTATATGTCAAAATCTACAGTCCTTAAGATATTTTCAACTTAGCTTTTGGTAGTGAATAGATATGGTAATACCTATACTTAACCTCGGGGATAATCAGGATTTCCCAAGTCACTCTTTTTGGAGGTTTGTTGAAAAGCTTGCAATGTAAAATCGTTTTAGTATCAATAGAAATATATTGAACAAATGCACAAAAAATAAATTATGTCACTCATAACAAGAAAACCAAAATCATCTATGTTTAATATATATGTAATTCACTCTTCATCTTTTTTCAGAATTTTTTGATTAGTAACGTTTATTAAGTTGCATAATTGATTCCAATCCCACCAAATCTCAACTTGTATTAAACATTATATCAATAACTCTAACTTGCAAAGACAATATTTATAATATTGTGAAAGAATTATACATCATGGTTTCTAACTTAAAGGGACAATAGCCACATTATTGATATTGTGTGTGTTTTGATATAAAAATAAATAATATATATGATATATACTAAGGTGTGAGAATAAT
>APFE031592737.1:0-13723 GCA_000404065.3 Pinus taeda | reverse complement strand
TGCTTTGGAAAGTGCCATAATATCAAGCTATCCATGGGAGAATATGTATTGACTAGCCCAATGCTTTCCATTCCAATGGGAGGTGTTGATGTTGTACTAGGAGTCCAATGGCTACAATCCTTAGGTACAATAGCTTTTAATTTTCAAGAACTTTTCATATAACGTTTTGTGGAAGGAAAGGAAGTTGAATTAAGGGGTATTGTAGGGAAACCGAGAAATATAATCAACTCTAACGGTATGACAAAGCTTCTAAAAAAGGAACAAAGAGGTGTAATTGCACAATTATGTTCACTAGATGTTTCCACATTGGAATCATCTATTTCTCTAGATCTCCAAAAAGTCTTGGACAACCATTCCAAGGTAGTTGAGACTCCCAAAGGTCTCCCAACTATTCGTGATCATGATCATGCTATTCATTTAATTCCAAGAAGTGTTCCTCCAAACATCAGGCCGTACAGATATCCCTATGCCCAAAAGAGTGAAATTGAACGTATGGTTGCAGAAATGCTAGAGGTTGATATAATTCAACCAAGTCAAAGTTTTTTCTCTGCTCCAGTAGTATTGGTGCATAATAAGGATGGATCATGACGCATGTTCTGAATTATAGGGAGCTCAACAAGCTCACTATTTAAGATAAGTTTCCCATTCCTGTCATTGATGAATTACTGGATGAATTGCATGGATAAATTTACTTCACCAAGTTGGATCTTCGTTCAGGATATCATCAAATCAGAATGAAGACTGAAGACATTCCGCAAACAGCATTTAGAACTCATGAGGGTCATTATGAATTTTTGGTCATGCCTTTTGGCCTTACCAATGCACCCTCAACATTTCAAGGTTTGATGAATTCGATTTTCAAACCATTCCTTAGAAAATTTGTGTTAGTATTCTTTGATGATATACTAATCTACAACAAGTCTTGGAAGGATCATGTTGAACATGTTGATAGGGTGCTACAACTATTGGAGGAGAAACAATTATATGCAAAAATATCCAAATGTTTCTTCAGAGTACAAAAGGTGGAATATCTAGGTCATATTGTATCTCATGAAGGAGTTAAGGTAGACCCTAGCAAAATTAAAGCCATTAAGGAATGCAAAATCCCCACATCCAACAAGTTACCATTGAAGAAGGCTTAGCACTTTGGGACGCGATATCAAATGGAGCGACATGAAATACATATCTGGACTTCGAGATATCGAAGGTCAGAACTAAGGGACCTCAGCAGTCTATTCAAAGGCAGATCCTAAATGGAATATCGAAGTAGGGAGTGGGAAGCAAGGTATATCGGAACTCGATATCAGAAGGCTAGACCTTAGAGAAAAGTGATATCGAAACATCGAAGTTTCATAGATCCTTAACAATTAATGTTCTTTGAAAGTGCTGAGCTTTCAGATAATTGAAAATACAAAGGAAATCATCACCAAACCAAGGACCCCAGGGTCCCTTTCTCTCTCCTCAGGACATGACACATGGAAGTAGGTGATTAAATCTAAAAACTAGATATGGCTGATGACATCCATATGACGTGGACATACAATGGAAACATGGCAGTCACTTTCAGCACCTTAAGGTGGCCTTTTGTGGAAAATTTGGGTGACACGTGTCACCACTAGGGAGGAGGTGTCACATGGAGATGATGACGTCAGTTTGCCGTCATTTCAAAGGTTAGTATTTCTAGGTTAGAATTTTCGTAACTCTTGTTAAATTATTTTATAAAAAATACTAATCCGATGAATGGGATCCAATGTTAAGCAACATTTAGTCATGATGACTCAGAGAACTAAGGGTACAGACTAGGTTTGAGCACCCAAGTGTTATAGATCTAATCAACGATAGAGAAATCAAAACTCTGTGGTAAAATAATTTTGAAAACGATTTGATGAGAGGAGCTTCTGATGTAGACTGGCACATGGTCATCAGGAATCAAAGGAACCAAGGGTAGAGTGTGACTACGAAGAGAAATGGACCCCCGACAAGAAACTAAAGGATTTAGCACCCAAGTGTCAATTTGTTGGTCACGACACTCTAATCTGTGATGCAATTGTGATAAGAGGGCTAAGAGAAGAGGGGCTAAGAGCACCAAAATGTTATAATTTCATGATGCTTATTTTAAATAAATTTATGATAGACGAAGTCTCTGATACTGCAACCCCTGAATGTTATACTAGTGGTCACAAGCAATGGTTCTATGGCATATAAGCAACAAGGAGCTAAGCATAAAAGGCTTCAATAGATTAGAACTTTGTGTTTTCATAATGTCATTTTAAATAAAGTTACGATGAGTTGCGGTTCCAAAGTTTCATTATGGTAATATTATAGGACGTATTAGGCCCCGATACTATAGCACAAAGGTAATAAAGATGAATAAATCAACAACTAAGTTGCAGAACACCTCCACCCCACCACACCAAATCACGAGCCGCTCTAGAAAGAGGAAATTCAAGCAGTTAAAGGGATAAAGTGACATGCATATTGGCAGGTAACTATGGAGGAATATTATCGCATAAGCATGGCCAGTTCAGAGGCAATCAAAGGAATCTGCATGAGAGATATAAATCATGAAACCTCTTGTTTCTCATGTTTTGGTTAACATTGTATTTTCAAGAAAAGAATCAAATATGTTATGTAAGCATTAGGACAACCAGGCCATTCACATACTGAAACATCTTGCCAATTCAGATAGCTGGAGCTTTCAAGATATTTTGTAATGTTTGTTTGAACCCTCTCCCTATAAAGAGGGAGGAAAATATCATTATAAAGGTTATGGATTTTCCAATTCCAAGGGTTTTGTTTTCTGTCCCTGAGGCTACTATGGTTTTGTACATTTTCCCCAATTTGTGCCTCTGATATATATATTTCATTCTTAAAAAATCATAAAGAAGTGGTTGGTGATTCCAAGAGTTAGGATATGTAGTATGTGTTCTTCCTATGTATTTCATTTCATATGTGTTCTTCTTCTTCGTAAATTATGTAATTATAACTTCCAGATTCACTCTTAAATCCCATATTTACTTATGTTATGTTGTAGTAAACGGTACCTGTGAAATTATAAATTTACCTACGTTATGTGATAACAGATGGTACTTGTGAAATCATTGATTTACTAATGTTATTTGATAGTAGATGGTACCTATGAGATTGCAAGTTTACCTATGTTTTGTGATAGCAGACAATACCTGTGAGATATTGAGATGAAAGCCTTAAAATGCACTCCATAATTTATGAACTTCATTCCTTTTATCTTTTCATGATTCTAATGGGATTTGTTGCATAGGATTTTGTGTTTATCTTACCTTCTGCACTAGGTTCCTCCTTTACATTTCTCGCTTCCATATTTACTGGAAATACAAATTTTAAGTTGCATTCTCTACGCGTCAGCCACTAGACCTAAAACATTTATTCTTGGGAATTATACATTTTTTATGTGCATCCTGGATCTGCCTCTTAGAAAGGAAACTAAACCAACATCTAAATAATTTTAGATTCATCTCTTGAGTTGCACCAAATTTTATTCAAGAGAAACTAAGATGTCCTAGGCATTGACCTTTCCACAACCCAGGGATTGCCTCAAGGACCTACAACAGGGATATCAAATGCAACATGGATGATATAGCGGTCAGGATATCTAGAATAAAACGTTATGTTCTCTCGAATTTAGGTGCTGAATCAAATGAACACCATGATGTTGCAATGGTCATTAACACTCTAGCTCATGTCTCTCCTCACACCAACTCTTCTTCCACATCGCCTGTATTTATGTTGGACTAACAAGTTCACCGAACACTTTGTCTATGGCTATTTTATGGGTGACAAATTCTGTTTTTTGTAAACGCCATCTTAATGGTTTTTTCAAGCCAAGTTTTTGGATGACTATATGTATTATTGTAACTTATTAGAGTTTTGAGAGGCCTGGTAAAAATGAAGAGTTATATGTCAAAATCTACAGTCCTTAGGATATTCTCAACTTAGCCTTTGGTAGTGAATAGATACGAAAATACCTATACTTAACCTTGGGGATAATCAGGATTTCCCAAGTCACTCTTTTTGGAGGTTTGTTGAAAATCTTGCAATGTAAAATCATTTTAGTATCAATAGAAATATATTGAACAAATGCACAAAAAAGAAAGTATGTCACTCATAACAAGACAACAAAAATCATCTATGTTTACTATACATTTAATTCAAATTTTTTTTTTTTTTTTTTTTTTTTATTTTTTTTTTTATTTTTATTTTTTTTATTTTTTTTTTTTCAGAATTTTTTGGATAATAACCTTTATGAAGTTGCATAATTGGTTACAAGCCCACAAATCTCAACTTGTATTAAAACATTATATCAAGAACTCTAACTTGCAATGACAATATTTATAATATTGTAAAAGAATTAGATCATGCTTTCTAACTTAAAAAGACAATACCCACATTATTGCAATTGTGTGTCTTTTGATATAAAAAGAAATAAATATATATGATATATACTAAGGTGTGAGAATAATAATATAAAATTAGTATTAGATTTATTTAATTCTAAAATATATTAAGTGTTGAAAGGATTAAAACATTATGTAAAGGTATTAGTGTATAAAAATTTTAGAGTTAAAATGAATTTATGTTAGTTTATTTATTTTTTCTAAAAATAATAATCATTTTTATTCTATGATATTTAAATGAAGGATAAGGAATATAGTACCCTATTAACATCATTAGACAGTTCCTTCTCTCTTCCCTACGTTTTTAAGGAAGAGAGATATTAACTAATAGCTACAATAATACTTGGTAAATCTATAGAACTTAATGAGGCATTACATATTAGTAGAAATGGTTAAACAAAGCAATATATCACTTATAAAATGTTGATATGTTTTTCCTAATGAAATCCTCACATGATTTTCCCTTCTTTCTCAAAAATTTGGATGGGGAGTGGTTCAATTGCTAACCACAATAGAAAATGGTAACTTTGAGGGAGTCATCTAAATTTGAACATATAGTCTAGATGGCTTCCCTATCATCTAATTTGAACATGTAACCTATGTCCTCCCTATTAATAAAATGCCTTGGGTATATAATTAAATCAATTAATATAATCATTAAGACTTCAAACTATATGTGTACCTTAATAGTCAATATTCTTTTCTTAAATTTTACATTAGGGATTTTATGTTTTATAAATTTTGATTTATAAATATAGATGTGGATTTGTTTTCTTTTTTCTTGTTAATTGATATTTGATTAACTTAAATAATTTTTCATGGTAAGTATGGACTTTATAGATATACTTTGTTAAGACGGGAGAGTAGAGATTATTGCACACCAATGTTGTAGAATTCTTGCAGAAACTCCGATAGATCTAGAATTCTAGTTAAATTAAACACAAGTAATTTGTTGATATTCAAGAGAGGAGAGAAACAATTTTATCCATAAAAAAAATGTATTAAACTAATGAAAAATAGTAATACATGAGCAACCAAACCTCTAATCCCAAAGGGAGGTGGTTATATAGAAATTGCCGAATCTAGAAAACTAGGAAAAATTAGTAAAAAACTAGAAAAGGCTAAGAAAAGCTAAAGGGAAGCCAAAAATAGCAACAATGAATCAAGACAACCTATGCCAACTATTAGACATGAGGAAATCATGAGGAGGGGTGCATTTCCCAAGCAAGGAAACTTTAAAAAATGCTAAAATGGTCTGGGGGACCAAATCTCTTGATTTAAGGGGGAATCTTCATGTGGGGTGCCAATCCTCAAATAAATCAAGTGGATGAGGTGTGGTTAGGTGTGAACATGAACTTAGATGTCTAAATGGTTTAGGAAAGTGGCTGGACCAATATTTCCATAATATTAAGCCTTTAAAGGCAAAAACAAGGGAAAGTTGGTCCACCAAGCTAGTTTACCAAAAACCAAGTGTGAACATGATTTTTAGTGTATGTGGCTAAGTCAAGGATACTTAGGCTAAAAAATAAATGTAGATGTTAGAATTATATTCCAACACCCCTCTTTCATCCTAACTCACTTATCTAAACTGAGTCTCGACTAAGATGCTATGTTAGGTACTCAGGTACAATAAATAAAAGATCCTCATAAAATGAAGAAAGAGGGATAACCTTGTGGGAAAACCCTCCCCCCAAAAGAGGAAAAAAGGGCTAAGTGGCCAGAAGGGCCTACTGAGCTGTCTCCACCACTCCAATCATAGCTCTTAGTTTTGAAATTTTCTTTTCAGTGACTTGGTGAAGATGTCTGCAACTTGTTGCTCAGTGGGGGAGTACTGCAATGATATGACTCGGTCATGGATCAGTTCGCGGATGTAATGCATGTGAATATTGATGTTCATGGTCCTCTTCCTCTGAATGGACCCCTAATTGTCAGAAAATATGACAGTCAAAAGTGGATACTGAATACCAAACTTGGAGAGAAGCCCCTGCAACCAAACAGCCTGTCTAGTTGCATTCACTGCACCTCTATACTCTGCCTTAGTTGTAGATAAAGCAATTGTGGATTGCTTCTTGTTAGAACAGCAAAAAGGCCCTTAGCTAAAGTTGAAAACATAACCAGAGGTGGACTTGTGGTCTGTACCATTGCCAACCCAATCAAAATATATGTACCCAATTAGTGAAAGTGGGCAATCTGTAGCATAAAAGATACCAAAACTGGAAGTACCTTTCACATATCTAAGGATTCTCTTTGTAGCTTTCTAGTGAAGCTCATGGGGCTCCTGCATATATCTGGAAAAAACTCCTACTTCAAATGATATATCAGGTCGAGTGTGAATAAGATACAACGAACTCCCAACCAACTGTCGATACAGTGTACTGTCCACCAAAGGTGTAGTACCCGCATCCTCAAATCTGATCCCCGAAAGAAAGGGAGATGTTGTTGCCTTGAATTCTGTCATCTGAAAGCAGACAAGTAGATCTGATGCATACTTAGACTGCACCATCTTGATCCATGAAGTAGACTGAGAAACTTCAAGACCAAGAAAGTAGTGCAACAGTCCTAAATATATCTGATTTTGTCAAATCAATAGTTGAGGTAAGGTTCCCTGTCATCAGTAAATCATCTACATAAAGTACTATCAACAAAAGGGAATCATTATGTTGCATCAAATAAACATTCATATCAGATTCATATCGAATGAATCCAATGGAAAGTAGGAACGAATCTATCTTTGCATACGAGGCTGTGGGAGCCTATTTTAGGCCATACAAAGATTTCTTTAATCTACAAATGAGGGAAGAGTTCTGAATGTATCCCTATGGCTGCTCCATATATATATCCTCCTTGAGATATCCATGAAGAAATTCACTCTTCACATCCATGTGATGAACTTCCCATCTGCGAGAAGCATCAATGGCTAAAACTAGTCGAATGGAGTCCATTTTTGCAACAAGTGCAAATGTCTCTGTGTAGTCTATGCCATGTAACTGTGAGCATCCTTTTGCAACAAGTCAAGATTTGTACTTGATAATCTCACCATCTATAGCAACCTTTGTTCGATAGATCCATCAGCATCGAACAAGCTTTCTTCCTTTCGGAATTGGAACCAAATCCCATGTGTTGTTTTCCATGAGAGCATAGTACTCTTCATCCATGGCAGCGTTCCAAAGTAGGTTTTCAGTAGCCTCAGAGTGTGACTATGGATTTGAACCAAGTTTCATATAGAAATGTATGGGAAGCATTGGTTTGGTGGCAACCAGGGCTTAAGGAGCCCCAAAAAACTGTGATCTAGTCCTTCTCACATCCGCAGGATCACTAACTAGTTCTCCTGCATCTTGCAGGGTTTTCTCTACCCAAGTTGGAAGCTAAGTTGGAGCAGCCATGACCTACTCCTCATCCTCTGAATCAAACCCAATATTTTTCTTTGATGGCTACTCTAAAGTTCTCGAAGAAGTTTCAAACTCCTCCTCATTAGTGGCAACAAGCGGTTCCTGAGAAGGGTCTGTTGAAAAATCATGCTGTGATTCTTCTTCAAACTTCACACTTCGAGCTACAAGGAACATTTCAGTGTGAGAATCTAGTAATATATATCCTTTGAAACTTTCAAGATATCCAAAAAATATACATTCAACACTTTGAGGCTCCAAATCCTTCCTCTTATCTGTTGGAATGTGAGCCCATGCTCGTGAACCAAAAATGCGAAAGTGTGGAACTTTTGGTTTCTTATCGGTCCAACATTCAAATGGAGTGGTGCCTTTGAGTGGTTTGTGAGGAATGTGGTTCTAAATGTATGTTGCACAATTAATAACTTCAGCCCATAGCTTAGGAGCTAATTATTTGGACTATAGCATAGAATTGGACATCTCTTTTAATGACCAGTTTTTCCTCTCCGCGACACCATTTTGCTGTGGTGTATATGGCACTTTGTGTTGTAGTTGTATACTTGCATCAATAAAAAGTTGCTTCACATCTTTGTTGACATACACCCCCCCATTATCAGTACGGAGTATCTTAATCTTACACCCAGACTCATTCTTAGCAAGTGCTTTAAATTCTATAAGGCATTCAAATACTTCTGGTTTTAATTTCAGAAAAAATACCCAAGTAAAGCGAGAGAAATCATCTATGAAGGTGAGTACATATTGCGCCTTACTAATTGAAGGTTGTGGGAATGGGCCCATGATGTCACTGTGAATCAGCCCAAGAGGTGAAGAAGCTCTTTGTGCCTTCCCTTTGTCCAACTTTTGCTCTGGATGCTTGCCAAGAATGCATCCTTCACATACACCGCTTGTGAATTTAATAGTGGTCAATCCTTCTACCATGTTTTCCTTGTTGAGTTGATGCAAGTACTTATAGTTTAGATGGCCAAGTATTTCATGCCATAACCTACTGATATCATTATATTGTGACAAAAATATAGTGCTAACATATTTAGGAACAAAGTGGGAGAATAAATACAAACGAGAACTGTGATCTGCAATTCCATGTGCAAGTTGTGAGCCTGTGGAAATGTCAGTAATCACTGCAGAGTCCAAAGTGAACTCCACCTTCCTTCCAGAGAAAAAATGAGTGGTCTGATATATCAAGAGAAGATTTACGAATAACGAAGGAACATGAAGCACATTTGTGAAGCAGCCCCCTTCAAGGTCTAAAATTCCTTCTCTGCACACCTTTGTGGGTGTGGCATCTCCCAAGTAAATTGGGGATTCGGTGCTTTCCTCAATGGAGGAAAATTCATCTTTTGATGCAGCCATATGGTTCGATGCACCTGAATCAAGGATCCAAGATCATGGAGTGGATGTGACAACCATTAAAGCATGACCATCTCATGCTCTCCCTCTCCCATCTCCCATTCTATTATCACTGTTCTTCTTTGCATTCTCGAGCACAGTGAGATTGTGCTGTTGCAATTGCTTAGCCATCTCATCAATTGTTTTCCTCATGAAATTTTTTTGGGATGAAAACCTTTGGAACAGTAACTGCAAAATTTTATTTCCTTCTTCTTCTTACCCTTATGTAAAGAAGAAATCTCTGAATATTGTACGGGTCTCTCCTTCTTTGATTCATTAAATTTACCCTTCCCTTTTTGCTTGTCTCTTCCACTGCTCTTTGGAGCATCAGTAGCCGCAAGTGCTTGGTTCTTTGAATGCTTGATGGCACCCATTTGGACTAACTTAGCCTGCTCTTAAGTCAATGCTGCAATGAAGTATTTTTGGAGGCATCTTCCATTTTTCTTGAGTCAATTTAGATGCTTGAAAATATGATACAAATACAGAATATTCAGGGCCTAATTTCGAGAGAATCTAAAGGATGAGTTGATCTTCCTCTTTCTTGACTCCACATGCATCAAGTTCAATGAGGAGGGATTTAAAATTGGTGAAGTATTCTTGCAGGTTGCTGAAATGAGTTGGACTGAGGGATATGAGTTCATTCTCTAGTTGATCCACTCTCATTTCATCCTGCTTGCCGAATAGTCCTTCCAATGTGGTCCAGACCGCATCGAGGGTAGTGGCTCCAGTGACATGAAAGAGGAGTTCTCTGGAAATTGATAGGAATATCAACCCAATTGCTTCATCTAATTCATTGAAATACTTGATCTTATCCACTGCAGAAGTTAGTTCAGTCTCCATTCCCATTGTTACCGTGTGAAGCCCTTTGCTTCGGAGGAGCAGAGTGATCTTTGTCTTCCATTCGAAGTAATTGAAAGGATTTAGAACGAGTTTTGTGGGCTGAGAGATGATCCATTGTTTCCTGTTGGGCCTCGTAATTATTTATAGCTACAAATAAAATCGTGTACAATCCACTAGATTCGAACTAGCTCTGATACCATGTAGAATTCCTGCAGAAACTTCGATAGATCTAGAATTCTAGTTAAATGAAACACAAGTAATTTGTTGATATTCAAGAGAGGATAGAAAGAATTTTCTCCATAAAAACAGTGTATTAACTTAATGAACAATAGTAATACATGAGCAACCAAACCTCTAATCCCAAAGGGAGGTTGTTATCTAGAAATTGCCGAATCTAGAAAACTAGGAAAAAACTAGCAAAAAACTAGAAAAGGCTAAGAAAAGCTAAAGGGAGGCCTAAAATAGCAACAATAACTCAAGGCAAACTATGCCAACTATCAACCACGAGGAAAGCATGAAGAGGGGCACATTTCCCAAGGAAAGAAACTTTAAAACATGCTAAAATGGTCTAGGGGACCAAATCCCTTGATTTAAGGGGGAATCTTCATGTGGGGCACCAATCCTAAAATAATTCAAGTGGATGAGGTGTGGTTAGGTGTGAACATGCACTTAGATGTCTAAATGGTTTAGGAAAGTGGTTGGACCAATATTTCCATAATATTAAGCCTTTAAAGGCAAAAAATAAGGGAAAGTTGGTCCACCGAGCTAGTTTAACAAAAACCAAGTGCGAACATGATTTTTAGTGTATGTGGCTAAGTCAAGGATACTTATGCTAAAAAATAAATGTAGATGTTAGGATTATATTCCAACAAATGTATGTTAGATCCTTGTAGATCTTTGGAGAGCATGTGACAGTGCTTGTGACAAAGGCAATAATGATATAATTAATATTGCATAAGCACACTTTTATTCATCAAATAATGTTACATATAAACACATAATTATTATCTCAAGATAGAGAAATGATCTTGATCATACAATCAAATTGGTTGAGCAAATCTCTCAACATCACACCAATATAGGAATGTAGTTAATGGATAATATCTCTCAACCTAACTATATCTAACAATGTCCTAATGACAAGGAATATAATCCTTTACTTAGAAAGCATCACACTTAAGACAAGTAGGAGTTACAACTCTACCTCTCCCCTTTAATGACTAATTGTCTTAATCTCGATAAGAATATGTCTATTTGCGGCCCAACCAGGTATTTACAATAATTACCAAAAATGTTGACATTCATATAAAGTAACAATCATCCACCGAAATCAATTAGTACCTAACCATTGCAACCACTAGTTTACTAGGATTTCCATCATGTGCATTCTTCATTAAAGCATCATATATTAATACATATACTTGTACATGTACCTTTAATTTCCCCTACATCACCACCATCATCATGCTAGGTTTTCTCAGCTTGTCTGTAACCATGCTCTGGTTTTTCTCAGCTTACATTCAGCCATACTCTAGGTTTTGTTAGCTTACCCTCAACCATGCTCTCAATGCTTTTGCATCACCCTCCTAAGGAAAAACAACACTCAACAAGAATCCATATCCAAATGTTCCTCATCTCTCACAAACTTCATCACATCACACCAAGTGGGATTGGCTTACCACAAACCTACACTTACAAAGTAGTTTTTAGATTATCACAAACTACATGGGGGTGAACGTGTCTCATTAGGATTGCATCATGACTAACTCAAGTACAATTAATGGAAAATTTCACTCATGGAGATACCAAGTGTGTACATTCTCAAGGAGCACTGCATTAAGCCAAACATGGTCCACTATAGAATTGTTGCAATGTGTGACTCACAATACAATATGATCATGTGTCTATAATATTTTGTGCACATAAACACTTTATCTTACCTTTGTTTTTCCACCGCTATCTAATCTCTATTTTTGCCAAAATCAATATCCTCTACTATCATAACATCCTACAGGAACTGTCACCTACTACTTTAGGTCCAATATCTAAAAGTCTATTTGTTGTATCTATGATCACTTTGTCCTCGCCGCAAACTCATCATTCCTCTCTCAAAATTCAGCATGCAACCAACACTTGGTTTTTCAAGTGATCAAAATGATACATCTCACTTCCACTTCAGAAATTTTCTGTGCTCATCCCTTTATTTGAAGCATTTTCAACATGTATCAGTTGAAAACCAAGGTACAATTGATACGTCAGATTAAGTGGTAACTTGTTGTACTCTAGGGCCTACCATCAATCTAACCTCAAAGTTTGGTTCACTAAGCATCCTATGGAACTAATTTTGTTTATCAAGATACATGGGTACCATCCATTGTACTTGTCAGTTGTCTAAGTAAGTAATCTAGTTGTCTAAGTAAGTAATCTAGATACGAGATGTATCAATCACATCCTTACATTCTCTATGCCTAGAAATCAAGCCTTACAATGCACCACTCAACAAACACTTCACAAAGAAAAAACTCAGCTAAAAAAGCCTTCTAGCTACAACACTTATTACTTTGCAAACTTAGGAATGATCTTCTATAACGAAACATTGCAGCAGTACTACATACATGGGCAAGAGATGATGACACTATCACAAGAATACAATCTTCCTCCACAATCACTTACATGGTGGGATCTTTGACATCTTCATTCAATAAATCTCTTATATCTGCAAATTTTACTTTTCATGTGTTAGAATCACAAATTCTAACAAAACAACTTCATATTGAGATCTCTAATCTCAATATGCTTTAATAAATCCAAAAATTGTATCCAAAAAAATAAAAATTATTTTAACCAGTTCTACATTCCTGAACAGTACACAAGATCAAATACTAGAGCATGAACTTCCACTGTTTTGTAAATCCGGGAATCTCGATGGAAACGAACCACACTTTTAGGCTTCCTTTATAGGAGATTAGGCATACCGAGACAGCCAAAATTGCGAGATTGGCCATGATACTCTCAACCAGATACGTGACAACAATCCAACTGCTTTTTTTCTTATTCGCTTCCTGGGATTTTGTAGGGCTCTCTCTACATCTCCTCTTATCTCGAGCCTCACCATCTACAAAATTATAGAAATGTATCGCCATAAGTGACCAAAACACCCGCAACTTTTCTCTGTCATCTCCTTCAATGGCCGCCAAAAGAAAACAATAATGAAACAACACAAATATATCCAAACTTTTTGCATCATCTAACTCGGCTCAGAACTCCAGCCCTACACATCATCCGCAATGTGGCAAAAAATTATAATACAAATCAATAGATCTTCAACCGGGGCTGCTTGACGTTGCAAACTAGGGTTTTACAGGAAAACCTCACCTCTACATCCGGATCAGATTTGTTTGAGATCTCATCCCACACGAATTCGCAATTTAAGCTAGACAGTTGTTTTATGTGTGATGCTTTTTTAGTAAATAAAAAAGCGAAAAAACATAGTCTAAAAAGAATTAATCAATAGAGATACGAGATATGATATTGATTCAATATTTCATTGGTTTAAAATAGTTTTAAAATAAAAAGAATTAATCATAGTGAAAGACATAGTCTAAAAAGAATTAATAATATAGATATGAGATATGATATATGATATTTGATTTGTTTAAA
>APFE031592732.1:0-13574 GCA_000404065.3 Pinus taeda | reverse complement strand
ATTTATTATTAGATATTTCTATATATTTGACTATATATTAACCCCCGCAAAATTGTTCCCCTTATTTAATATAACCTTTGACCACTTTGACGACTATAATATCTGATACAATATGCACCCCTTAACCAGAAACCATTATGAATGTCAAAACACTAATATGACCCATAACCGCTAATTTACTATGATCACTCATACTCTTAGATGATTACAAACTCTTCCATAATACAACCTCTAACCACTATTACTATAGAAAAACAATGACACTTGATAATTCTTAAGGGACTAACTCTAAAATTAATTAAACCATAGTGCGCTATGATCTTTAAAACACAATGAGTTCTAGAAACTATGACCCCTAGTAAACTTTACGATCATGACATGTTGATTTTTCAAATTTTACCACACACGTCAATTTTAATATCTAACATTAACTATAACATTAAAAATATAGTTTTTATGTACTTAAAGTGTAACATCATAAAGTCTAATGAAGTGTAACTCCATATTCAATCCCATAAGAAAGGAATATAATAATTGTTGTGTATTTTGGAGATGATATTTTCATTATTGATATTGACCCAAAAATCACTTTTTGTGAGCCAACATATGGTAATAGTTTGATTGCGATATTGACCCAAAATGCACTTTTCAACATTCAACATATGGTAATGACCTTGACGAGTACTCAAATTTCCCCCATTAGATGATACAGTGATGGTGTATATTTTGCAAATCATTTAAGGTCTTAATGTTGGTGTCCGAAGTTCATTTCAACTATTATTCCATCCATTAATTAGTATTAATAAAGTATAGATATGTTTGTTTCTATATTTAGTTATATGTATTTGAAAATGATAAAAATTCTAATTTTCTAAATTGTATTTATATTACTGTGTTAAAATATATGTATTGTTAAATTAAGTTTTTGATATCTCAATTTTCTTTTCTTATTTCTAAATATTTGCTAATGAGAGATTAGTTTTGCATGAATAGGGAGAGTCTCTAACATTAAACTCACTATTCTACAATAAATTGGTCAAATGATCATGACGGGAAACATATACAACTAGGAAAAACACATTGGTGACATGCTGAATATGGACCGGTATGAATGAGAAAATTCTAATAAGTCCATCTGGTTCCCTCTTTACTAATTTGGCTAGACAAGAAACAAAATTCACTAGTTTGCCCTCCGGAAAACTTTAAAAATCTTCCACTAGATAGGGAGTACCTCACCACATACAAAAAATGTTTCCTCCATCATCTCATATTCAATTACCCCTATAAATAATCTAAGTTCAATATGTTGACTCTTTAGATGTAGACAAACAAGAGATTCTATATCAACCTACAATTGACCAAATATATATATGATCAGTTAATAATCTAACATAATATTCCTAATTCCACCACAAGCTTAATAATAACAAGGAGATATACTTTTTCTCCTTCTAGATGTTGAACCACGAGAAGAAGGGGAAGCATAATAATACACGTCCATTTAAATTTGACCTCTTAGTACCTATGACATAATCTCACAAGAATATTGCAAGAAAAGACTCATGGAGTTGAAAAACAATAGGGAGGTAAACATATACAATAAGGGGGAATGAAATATTTCTAGGTATTCAACTAGAAGGACTATAACAACAATAGAGTCTACACTTAATTACATGAAATTTTCTTGAGGATACGCTCTAAAGGGTACGAAAGAAAAGAAGCCTAGAAAATTAGAACAATTTCTAGAATATTGTATTGGGCCTAACGTCTTGCAGTTTCTTGTAAATGGAAAATATGTATTCATTGAAAGATTACCATAGAAAATGATGTTAGTTCAGCGAACACAGGAACATAAACAATGGACTCCAAAAAAACTGAACATAGAAGGAAGCTCATCATAGGCAGAGGGCCAATGATATTCGACTAAATGCAACAGGAAAAAAAACTTGAACATCGACTTGACTTTTGATTCACCCCATGTTACTATGATAAAAATTATAGAAGAAAATGATGATCAAGATAAAACCTGATCCAAGGAGACTGATACTGACAAAGTTCCATCCAAGCATTCTAGGTTTGATGACAAATTAAGTTGGATAGTAACAATATTCAGCTATAAAGAGAACAACATGAAATCCAGATTTGGCTGGAATGTTACAACTAGGAAATAGAACAACATAATATAAACATTCCAATAAGAATTAATGATCCACCTTTTGCAATCCAACAATTAGTACATGAGACGGTCAACCACACGTTATATATGACTATAATGATGCTAATTGCCATAGTTATAAGTTAATTATTAGGTTGATGGAAGATATTTAAACCCCATGGAATATGTTGGAACATTTATAGTAATATTGACATATTTCACCGCTAAAAGTTTGCACTAAGATTCTTTGTTGTTGTTGAAATATGCATGCAATTTTATTTAATTTTATAAATAACCACAATATAATTTGTAATAAAGTTATAATTTAGTTAATTTCTATTTTTTTTAATCTATGAAATGTGATAGGAATAATCGGGTACCCATTTTGATGGTTATCATGGACTGAATTTTATTTTCACTTCCATCCATTTGATTTATATGGATTCTCTAGTTTGTCTTAATTTAATGTTAATATTTTGTTTTAACTTAAATTGGAAATAAATTACAATATAGATATTCCTATAATTATGCTCATAGTAAGAATAGATCTTCCATAGTTATAATTTAATTATTAGCTTGATTGTAGATATTTAAACCCCATGGAATATGTTGGAATATTCATGGTAATATTGACATATCAATGATCAGATTTCTATCAAAATTAGGTATACTCTATTAATTAAATTATCTCAAATTAGTTAATTTAAGAAAATGGCATATCAACACATCATATTGGGAATGTGGTATTTCCAAGCCATGGTAATGTAAGAAGAAATGTTTAGAATTAAAGGATTTCCATAACAATAGTGGGGTGAAACTACATGGATAAACATATTTCTATATATTATATGTTTTTATATATTATATAACTCCAATAATGATAATAATAAATATATAGTTTAGTTAACTTTTATGAATTTTGTAATATTTATTAATGCAATAGGTATAATGGGTTTAGCGTTTTGATTCTTATCATAGATTGAAGACTATAGAGATTTTCCATCCATTTAATTATATTGTCACAATAGTTATAACAAAACAAATAAATCACTTTATAGTCAAAATATTCTATATATAGTATATTTTAAATTGATTTTGAAATGATTTTTCTAATTAACTTGAAAATGCATAGAGATTTAGTTATAAGAAGAGATTCGGCGTAAATCACATGAAAAAGACCTTTGTCAATGCGTTTCGAACCAACTAGTGTGGTTCATCGTCACGACAAGTTGAAGAAACAGATCTGGCCTAGCATGCTAAATAGACTG
The DNA here is from genome assembly GCA_000404065.3 of Pinus taeda. Classification (NCBI taxonomy): domain Eukaryota; kingdom Viridiplantae; phylum Streptophyta; class Pinopsida; order Pinales; family Pinaceae; genus Pinus; species Pinus taeda. Next base: position 10,151 of record APFE031592732.1, on the reverse strand, counting down.
AGCAGAGACTCCAACGGCTACATAACGCCTATTTTTGACTCTAGGACCAAGGCCAAACTTATATTAATAAATTTAATATTATTATTATTTTTATAATATTAAAATTAATAATATATTGTTCTATTTCTAGAAATTAGTAAAATTTTGTTACTATTCATTGTACCTAATTTTACTAATTTCTAGAAATAGAACATTATATTATTAATTTTAATATTATAAAAATAATAATAATATTAAATTTATTAATATAAATTTGGCCTTGGTCCTAGAGTCAAAAATAGTCGTTATGTAGCCGTTGGAGTCTCTCCTCAGTCTATTTAGCATGCTGGGCCAGATCTGTTTCTTCAACTTGTCCTGATGATGAACCACACTAGTTGGTTCGAAACGCGTAGACAAAGGTCTTTTTCATGTGATTTACGCCAAAGCTCTTATTATAACTATGATCACTCACACAAGCCTCAATTCTACAATGGATAGAGATCATAACTACATTTTAAATAAATCGCAACCTTCTATTAATGACTAATATTAAAAATATTAATTTTAGTCACTACACACACACACACACACACATATATAGATATATTTGTAATATGATTTTTTTAATATTTTTTTTGTTTTGTTTTTGTTTTCATTTTGTCTAATCAATTCTAAGATAAAGTTTGAGGCTTTTTATTGAAATATAAGGTGTTGTTGAGTTCAATGCAATGGCTTTCACTGACTTCCACTGATATTTAGAGTCTATGAGATATTTTTCTCTTAAAATTATGCAAATATCGAATGCATTACCGTTTATTTCTTTAGGAATGGAATTTAAAGGATACAAACCAAAATATATTGAAATCATTATACACATATTAATGTTTCTCTAACCTCATTATTCATGAAATTTACCCTGTGAATGAGTGTCAGATAGGAAAGACACCTTCCACATGATTTGGAAGAGAATGGTATTAAAATATAAAAATATATTTTTGATGATTATTGACCAATTAATAAATATATACTCAATGGGAAAGGTAATAATTTTCATTAAGAAGGAGATAATTGTTCAACAGTACACATTCTTTAGGATAGGTAACACCTACATCACCTCCTATTGCAACTCTTCTACTAAAAATGTTCATATTTTTATTATATATGTGCAATGATAAATTCCTTAGTTCTCCTTGTGACCAAAAGAAGCCATGAAGGTGAAATACACTTGGACATGGCATAAAATAACTTTAGTGAAATAAAAGAAGCATCCATTGTTTCCTTCACTAAATTGTAATATAATTACATTTATGCATCCTAAATTATATTTCATCATTTCAAAGAAAAAATATCATGAAATGTACACACCCTTCAAATTGATGATTTTTATTAGTACTATGTCATAAACGCTTGAAACATGCAAATGTTAAATGCCCCACAACTTTATTCCTTGTTAGTTATTCCAAATATAATAGTTTTATTCAAAAATGTTTCATGTTATTCTTCTCTTTTACTCACTTAATTCTTTTATATATTCTCCACAACTGCACCATGTTTTTTATTTCTTCTCGAAGGATTCTATCTAGTAGCAAAAATTTCAAGGATGTAAATCTATTTTAAAGCTTGTAAACCTTGTCTAACATTAGTACTGCCTAATATGCATAATTTAAAAATTTTAATGATATTTTCGTAAAAATATTCAGAGTTCTAATGATTTTTAAGTTAAAATAATTTTAAAGTATAAACCTTGAGCAAATAGATAAAAAAAATGTCAAAATTGACAAGTATTTTTTATTTTTTATTTTGAAACACCATGGAATATTAACCCACTCTAAATATTATGCCCAAAAAATTTCTATACTACTTGGAAAATTATCGGGCTTATTTACATTGGAACATTGTTTATTATACCAAGATCTCTAGACTATCCGTAAATATTATTTCAATTTTTTCTCAATTTTTTCTCTACTTAGTCTTGCCCTTTACTCTTCAAGGGCGATTTAATTCCTAAAGAATGAGAACTCAACAGGATTCTTTTGTTATACCTAACTACTTTAAGCATTAAATATGTTAATTAAGTACCCTACTAAATATATGTGGGATTTACCACTTCCTTAATTGTATGGGTCTATAACTATGCATAATCATTTCTAACTTCTTCTTTATCTCCTATTATTGTTGGGAGAACTTTCTTCTTGTTCACATTCACTAGCAATCTAAGAAATATATTGTTCCTTGTTCCCATTTGCTAGCAAGGCCACTTTTTTCATGTAGAAAAGTTGGACATATATATTTTAATTTGTGCGGTCCTATGAATTTTCATTATGCTAATGAAAATAAATGTACGAAGAATTATGTTGATGATTACATTGGAATGTGTTGGTTGTACTTATTGAAAAGTAAATCTCAAGCTTCCAAAACTTTTAAGGATTTTCATGTATGGATTGGATATGAGGCATAACCACATATTTGCCATGTTCATACTATTAATGTAAGATAACGTACTCTAATGAATATGAAAAATATCTTTGCAAGCATGGCATTCAGCATTAGAGCATAGTTCCTTACAATTATCAACAAAACTATGTAGTTGAAAGAATGAACATTACTATATTGAATATAGTTTGCTCAATGAGGATTTTTAAAATAGAAAATTGATGTTTTGGGATGATGTGATTCTACGTGAAATTTATGTGAAAATGTTATGTCCATCTCACACTCTTAGAAAAGACTCCTTGTAAAATGTGGTATGGATGGAATCCTTCAACAAGCCATCACAAGGTCTTTGGTCCCTCTACATTCACTTGTGTTTGTTATAGTATATCCATTCTTTCATACTGGGTATATTATTGTAATTCTTTACTTATAACTTTTTCGTTGCAATGTATCATACGTTGGTTATGGTTCCCTCAAAGGATTTCAGCATAATTTCTATTTTTCTTAGTGATTTCAAAATGAACTACCCTTCATACATGGAGTTCCTTCCAATATTATACAATATTTCGATAATTTTAACTCTATAATTAAATTGTAACTCGATTCTCATCTCGATATAATTTTTCTTTGTACAAGCATATATGTACAATACTAATGTTATTCCATTTACAACAAAGTATCAGATTGAAGGATGTCATCTATATTACTAAGGTTATACTCTACTTATCTCAAAACCCTCTATAATGTTCCTTTCCTAATTAATTTAGAGTGATTCCAATCCAAACTAAGGAATTCCTTTCTTGTGTGTGTAGGTTAGTCTACGACTAACTTAGGTTATCTTGTGACATTGTTTTCGGGTAAAAATTTATGCAAGATTTTTCGTCTACTCTTTTGCCTTCAAGTACTTATCCAACACTTCCTGTTTACAGGGTTTCAATGTCGGTTCTGATTTTCACTTCATCTTGGCTGGAAGGAAATTTGATGTTTTTTAAGTGTAAAGAAAATCCAAAACTACCTAGGGCTTTTCTGAAAATGCCTGACACTCAAAACAATGGATATATATCGATTTCAATTCAAGCGATTTACCCTCTCTTTGTTAGTGAGAATATTTAATTATGAGAAAATAGTTTTGGTTGTGTTATAGCCCCAACAATGTAAGTATTTCTTTTTATTCGTAAGAAAAATTTATACAATATATTTACTTGTTACTGTGTGTAATGAAGTCATTCCATCAAAATTTTGCAATACTATAATATTTGTTCTATTTATATTCTATGAGGACACCTTAGATATTCGTGTGAGATCTACATATTTTTTTTTTCATAATGATTGTAAATAAGTTACTATTACTATCATTTTCTTTGAAGAAGAGAATATGAAAATTAGGCAAGAAGTGTTTTGAACACTTGTCATGGGAGTTTGTGAAGCTTGTCCTTTAGGCCTTAGTAATACTTTATCCAAGGCTACTTGTTCCATGGCCAATTGATATGATTCCAGTCCTTTGATCTATAGCAAGCTAAAATAGGTATACATTTATTTTTCTACAAGTTAAACTATGTGTAAACTTATTTTTCCTAACTCCAATAGTTCTTTTATGTATTAGCTTACAACAGACTATATGTTTACAGGTGAATAAGGGTTACTGTGTATGTTTATATATTTATCCATCGAAACAAGATTCTTTAATTTACTATATAATACCCCTTTGCATCTTCGCACACATTCAAGTGTATTCTTTTTTGTGCATGTTTATATATTTATCCATCGAAACAAGCTTATTTAATTTATTATATAAGATCCTTTTGCATCTTTGCACACATTCAAGTGTATTCTTTTTTAGAATATAATTATCTAAGATTTTCTTGTTGGAAATAAGTTAAAGTCTATTTCATTCCTCTAACCAAGAACTATGTTTCCAATTAGTTCCACCAAAGCTCTATCTCCTACTTCCCAGGAGAACAAAAAATAGTCATTTCCCAATTTACATTTCGTTGACCCTTAGCCACATCTTGCTACTTTTGGGGTATGAGTACAATCATTCTTTCCCAATATACCCTTATCTTTTATACAACCCATTTTATCTCCAACAATTCCTTCAAGTGAGTTTCGCCCATGACTTTTTTATTTTTAGTCATGTGTTTTCTTCTTCTTGGGCCGAACTCATTCCATGTGAATTAGAAGTATAATATGACATGTAATACTTTAATAATTTTTCATGAATAATAACTCAAAAAGCCAAATTTTCTTTTATATTAATAAAAATAAATATTTACACTATCATATGTCACATTTCTTACCCACTTTGACTTGTTAGGGGCAATTGAATATTCAATTAAAAAGGTCATAATATAAATTTACCAAGGGTTATTACAATTCACTTTTGTAATTAGAGGAAACATAAGCACCTTGAAAATGACATCATTGGCATGTTTAAAAAAGAAAGTTGTATATCTCTTAAATGAATTGTGTGTTTCCTTTGAAAATTAATTTATTAAATTAAACAAAAATATAAATCAAAGGATAAAAAGTCAACTCCAGATTTGTATTTTTGAAATATATTTTGATTAAAATATTTGTAAACAAATTAAATTGACATAGGTGACTTAAAATAAAATATTTAACTTTTTCCTGGTTTTCTTCTAATATTATGTATGCGTAAAATCATGACAGAAAAAGGAAAAAAAGAACACAACAAATAAAACCAAACTAAAAAATAAATAACACATTTTAAAATTCTATCATTATAAAGCATCAATTTCTAGCAAATTAATTTCTAAAGTACATAATTTCTTGAAAATTATGATAAATGTTTTGTGGTATATTTTTTGAAATCTATTGAGTAGTTGTGCTTGCAAAAAGTTTATCGTCATAATCATTTCTGATATTATAGTTATATTTATTATTGAAACATATGTTAATTAATAGATGTTATAATAATTTGTAGAAATAAATGGGATGTTATTAAATGGAATATCAATTCGCACATAAATTTGCACATAAAATAAGTTAATACCCAAATTCAACTCGTTTAAAGTGTATTGTTATATACTATCTTTATGTATGGGTAAAATCATTATATATTCAAAAACACAAAATAAACTATAATCACAAACATTTGAAATTCTATCACGAAACATAAAATTGTAATTAATTATAAGAATATATTAATTAAAAATAATTGTTATTTTAAAATACACACATTGAACAGTGGTTGTTACAAAAAAAGATATATTTTCATTCATGATGTCATGGTCATTTACCAAAACAAGTGATCTTTTATTAAATTGACCATAGATAAGCTATGCAAGCATTCAATTCATTTGAAGTCTAATTCTTGTATTGGATACTATGCATGCTTAAAATCATCATATAAGTTATTTCTATTATGTGATTCTAGTAAAAGTTTTTTGTGTTCAAGAATTTATAGACATACAAATACAAAAAAAAGTCCAATACATTACATAAAATAAAAACACAAACATCTTAAATTCTACCATCACAAAAAATGGATTTGTAACTAATTATCAATATATATTTACTAAAAATACTTCTCAAAGATGCATTGAATAGTGATACTTACAAAAATCCATATCCATTCACGATGTTATGGACATTTACAAAGTAAATGAAATTTTGTTGAACTAAATGCTAATCTGAACATATATAGTTTAGTACACATTCAATTAATTGGGACTGTAATTCTTGCATATTATATTTTATGTGTGTAAAATCATTGTAGAGGTGATTTGTATCAAGTAAATAGACAGTTTGGGAAATGACCTTCCATACGGGATATTCTAATGAAAGCATTTCTTGAGTTCTAAAATTATACACAAACAAGAGCATAAACAAACAAAGACATAGATTTCATAAAATAAAAACACAAACATTTAAAATTCTATCATCACAAAACATAAAAATGTAACTAATTATAAAAATCACATTAATTAAAAGCACTTATAAAGAGTATTGTGCATTGAATAGTGACACTTACAAAAATTTAAATTCATGCATGATGTTGAAAAAATAAGATTTTATTAAATGGAACAACGATTTAAAGATTGGTAAGTTAATATACAAATTCTACTCATTCTAAAATTAATTTTTGTATATGATATTACATGTGTGTAAAAGTATTATATGCAAAAAAACAACCATACACAAACAAAAGCACAACAAACAAATGCATAGCATACAATAAAACCACATACATTTAAAATTATATCATCAGAAAACATCAATCTGTAAATTAATTTTTAAATTTTATGTTTATTTTGTTCGATATATTTTTATTTTACATTGAATGATTGTGGTTAAAAAAATATTCATGCTCATAGTCATGTGTGATGTTGTGATTATTTGTATTGTTAAAAAGTAAATATTGATTAAAAACAATCATGAAAAAAACTTGTGATTTTCAAACATACAAAAACTCGTGATGATTCTTACAAGGAAAATCTATAGTCATTGTTACTTGTGGTATTGTCATGGTCATTTGTATCTATAAAACTTATTGACTAAAAATATTTTTGAAATTTTGATTTTATACTAAATATACTTAACGAGTTATAAACTCCACCCATCTTGTAGCATAAAAAATTAATTTACTAATACAATAACTATGAACTTACAGTCATTGAATTAAATAAAAAAATTGAGTAAAATTTAAGATAGGAATATATATTAATTAAAAAATAAATCTAGAGATTGATAGGGGAACTATGTCAAGAGGACAAGCTCGGTGTGATGGCTAAGGATTCTTAGTCTTTTTGCTTTCCTTATGTGGGCGGGTTTCTTCAGACATCAAATCAACCTTCTACGTCATCGCTAGGGCATGATCTCATTGCTCACGGGTCTGATAATGGAGTTTTTGAATGGAGTTAATATTGTTTCAGTCTCCTGTGTAGGGATGGAGACTGACAGCCCGCGTCGTTAGTAGTATCATTCACCAAATGATCGACACAGAGTATATTCTCACACCATACGTACACGATGGAATATAAGGAAGCAAAGGGCATCACATTCATGAGTTGGGAATGGACCTGTGTAGTATTAAGGTGACTCTAGAGCAGAAATATTATAGTTGTCTACTCTTAGTCACAAAAGAAATATCGGTCAGATCTGAAGGCAAAATATTGGCTACATAAGTCAATATTCCACCTCGAAAACTTCATTTCATAGATCCTTTGTTAAAGATCTCAGATCTGGATATTCTCAATCCCCTGAGCACATTAGGTTGTCGAAATGGAGTAGCATTGGATGTGAAAAGTCTGCTTCACTTTTTGTCAAAAAAAATTTCTTCGATCAAAGTGGGTGGGTTCGGTGGTTTTCCCATCACTTATGAAGTGAATACTACCACAGAAACCCATATCACTCTTTGCAGATCCACACTTATCCATTTATTTTACTAAATATCTGTGTGACTTTCAAGTATGGGCACTCGGTCTGGTAGCCTTCCAATATTTTGTAAAATACCAAAATGTAGAATCAATATTATTTTCGGTTCAGGCCACAGATCATTTCAAACAATCAAGGCACAATATCATGCACACTCTAGGTATCCCAATGCTCCTAAAAAGTATGACCTGTACAGGAAAATCAATGTAGGAAGATGTGATGTTACAAGATTATATCATCCTTCGATCATCCACCATCATATTAAACTTGAGGCTTCGGGGAGGATCACCTCGACCAAGAAATTCAAAGGGCACAGGGGGAGTGTTCAGATCGAGTATTCAGAAAGGAGCATAATCAAATCAAGGGCAAGTAAATGGAACCTTTTCGTTCATAGATATCCTCAAAGGAAAATGTTCTGCCTCAACAACACTAGATCAAACACACAATATACCCAACCCCTACATAGTGGAACAACGGAATCAAATCCCAGTATTAATTGTAGATCTACCATAAACAAATTACTTGTTCACAACATATGAATCTCAAGAAGTACTATGCAGATTCAACACTTTTTGGCCAAAACCAATGGATTTCTTCCATTGGATATTCACAAATTGGACAATAAATTGTGATATTCACCTTTGCTCCAAGGGCTTCTTCATAGTGAAGTTTGTATCATGAGAGGATTGTGAATATATATTTCAAGAGGGTTCATGGTTTTGGGGCTTTGCGGGACTTTTTATCACCCCTTGTTTCCCATATTTCGACGCCAATATAATTGTGGTATCTCAAATGTTGGCTTGGGTTAGATTTCATAAACTACCCCTACATTTATGGTTCCATAAAGTGATAGAAGCCATTGGGAACATATTAGGGTGATACATAAATAAATATACACAAATATTTGAGGAACAAGTCTACACAATCGCTAGAATTTCTTTGGAGCTACACCTCAACAAAGGATTTTAGCATCATATTCTCTTGACACACAACAAGCAGAGCTCGACAAGGTTCCTAGATTTCAAGAACACAACATTTAGATGTTGAATAAGCCAACAAATGGGACATCTACAAAATCCATGATCTTATGCCAAGAAAATGCCTTAACTGAAGAAGAAAACAAGAAAGAAACCCGAGGGATGAAAATTCCTAGAGACGTTTCCTGACAAAGAAGAGAACGATGAAGAGATGAATCCTACTACCAATGAAGAAGCCCAAAATATACAACAAAACATAGAAGAGGGGAGCATCAATCATGAAGTTTTAGGAACTCCAACACACAAATTGAGGCAGGAGATGATCCATGTAGTAATTGAGACAGGGGACTCAAAATGTCATCGTGAATCTGAAAGTTCAGATTCAGATAATGAAAATCCATGAATGAATGAAGGGATCCAGCTATAGCTTGTAACGACCACTCCTTCCCAGAGAGAATGGAAAAAAGTCAAAAATAAGAAATGGAGAAAAGGGTGACATGTTTACCACCATTTGGAGTTGTATTTTTGGTCTTTGTGATCAACAATTTTGTTTCAATTCATTTGAAGTGTATCTCTTGCATTGAATACTATGCATGATTAAAATCATTATAGAAGTTATTTGTATCAAGTTTATAGAAAATTTGTTTAGTGACCTTCCATATGGTACATTATAATGAAAGTTTTTTGTGTGTTCTAGAATTCATAGACATATAAAGACAAACAAAAGAAAAGACAAACAAGTAAGTACATTACATAAAATAAAAACACAGACATTTAAAACCCTATCATTATGAAACATCCATTTGTGACTAATCATAGATATAGATTAATTAAAAATATTAATAATTTTATTCTAAAATATGCATTGAATAATGATACTTACAAACAAAAAAAACCATGGTCATTTGCAAAAATAAATGAAATTTTGTTAAACTAAATGCTAATTTGAACATATATAGTTTAATACACATTCAATTAACTCGAAGTGTAATTCTTGGATATTATATTTTATGTGTGTAAAATCACCATAAATTTGACTTGTATAAAGTCAATAGTCAATTTGGGCAATGACCATCCATTCAGCATATTCTAATGAAAGCCTTTCTCGTGTTCTAAATTTTATACACAAACAAGAGCATAAAGAAACAAACACATACATTACATAAAATAAACACACAAACATTTAAAATTCTATCAATATAAAAATTCTAACTAATCATAAAAAAAATGATTAATTATAAAGCAATGTTCATTGATAGTGGTGCTTGCAAAAATTCAAATTCATGTTGTTGTCCATTGTAGAAAAAACAAGATATTATTAAGTTAAGCTACAAGTTAAAGATCAATACTTTAGTATATAAATTC